>CAAE01008027.1:40776-116415 GCA_000180735.1 Tetraodon nigroviridis | reverse complement strand
TGTGAGGGTCCATCACAGCTGGTCTGTCCTTATAAATGATACACACACGTGCGTATGATTAACCCTTAAAGATTCCCTACATGTTCATATGTTATTTCTGACTGTTTCACTTTGACCTTTGCCTGTTTTTCCATCACTCGTGTGTCGTCTTCAGAGAACACACACTGTATGGTGTAACAGCCAAAGGTGGAGATAAATCACACACAGAGTCCTGCTATGTCATGAGGCGGTGGAATCTGGTATCTGGCCCCGGGGCCTCTTCTCTGCTCCAGGCTGAAGGGTCTGGAAGCGGGGGAGGGGAGACGGACCACACTGACTTATTAAAGTTTTCAGTATCAACTCTGAAGCGTCTCAGTGCACACTTAGCAGGATCTCCTGTGTGTGTGTGTGTGTGTGGTGTGTGTGTGTGTGTGTGTGTGTGGATATAGGTTTCCTCCTCCCAGTTTTCACCTTTCTTGTGATTTTTGTTGCTCTTAAAAAAAGGTAAATGAAGTGTTGTTATATCTGTTCAACACTGATAACAGCAGCAGACTCTTTGTTTCCACCGTGTGTGTGTGTGTGTGTGTGTGTGTGTGTCGTGTGTGTTTTGTGGTGGAAACATGTTCAATGACCTTGATTCCACCATGATGGATGGTGTGATACGTTAATTCTTTAGTGCTGAACATCTCTTACCATCTTTAGTGGGATGTTTGTTTTTACCAAGTGTGTGTGTGTGTGTGTGTGTGTGTGTGTGTGTGTGACTCAGATCTGTCACACACATTTGCTTCATCGTAGCCACAAACGAGGAAGCGACTGTCTGAGCTTTTTCATGTGGGAGACTGTAAAAAAGGTTGTGTAGCACATTAGCGGAGGGTGTTTTTCACTTCTTTGTGGTGCCAAAACTGAACTGTTCCCGAACAGCAACATTTGCTTCAAATAAAGATGCAGCAGCGTGTTTTCAGCGGGTGGGTCCCTGCCTGCTGGGGCTTCCGCCCTGTCATCAGATCTTCACCCTGGATCAGCAGAACCCCGAGAGGAGGCAGAACCGGCGGCTCAGGCACTGAGGCGTCCGCATCTTCATCAGATAACCAACCGCCTCAGCTCCTCATCCTGTTTACACAGGACTGCCATTAACATACGCACAATTAAGCTGCTAATTACCTTCAGCTCTGAACACTTATAGAACACTTATAGAAATAAACATTTAATTCCATCTCACTGCTCAATGTCGAGGGGAAGATATTCTTCAGTATCCTCTCCCATCGACTATCAGTCTTCCTCCTTAAGAACCAGTACATCGACTCCTCGGTGCAAAAGGGGGGGATCCCTGGGGTACCAGGGTGTTTAGAACACTGTGGCGTGATGACGCAACTAATCAGGGAGGCGCGCGAAGCGAGAGGTAGCTTGGCCGTACTTTGGCTGGACTTAGCTAACGCTTACGGCTCCATACCCCACAAGCGGGTGGAAATGGCATTAGCGAGGCACCATGTCCCATACACGATCAAGACTTTGATCACGGACTACTATGATAGCTTCCACCTGAGAGTTACGTCAGGCACAGTCACATCCGAATGGCACCGACTAGAGAAAGGGATCATCACTGGATGTACCATCTCAGTGATAATATTCGCCCTGGCCATGAATATGCTGGCCAAGTCGGCTGAGCCAGAGTGCAGAGGGCCCAAAACCAAGTCAGGCATTCGCCAGCCCCCCATCAGAGCATTCATGGATGATCTGACAGTAACAACAACGTCAGTTCCAGGGTGCCGATGGATCCTCCAGGGCCTGGAGAGGCTTATGACTTGGGCCCACATGCATTTTAAACCTGGAAAATCTAGGTCCTTAGTCCTGAAGGCAGGGAAGGTGACCGACAGCTTCCGCTTCTACCTAGGAGGCACCCAGATTCCACCAGTCTCTGAGAAACCGGTGAAAAGCCTTGGTAAAATGTTTGACGGCTCCTTAAAGGATGCCGCTTCCATTAGGGACACCAATGATCAGCTGGGGCACTGGCTGACGTTGGTCGATAAGTCAGGTCTTCCAGGGAAATTCAAGGCATGGGTATACCAGCATGGTATCCTACCTAGGATACTGTGGCCACTGCTAGTGTATGAATTTCCGATTTCCACCGTGGAAGGGCTTGAGAAGAGGGTCAGCAGCTGCCTCAGGCGTTGGCTGGGACTACCTAGGAGTCTAAGCAGCAATGCCCTCTATGGCAACAACAACAAACTGACACTCCCCTTCAGCAGCCTGACAGAGGAGTTCATGGTAACCAGAGCGAGGGAAGTTCTCCAGTACAGGGAGTCCAAGGACCCCAAGGTAGCTCTTGCCAGCATTGAGGTGCGGACTGGCTGAAGGTGGAGGGCCCAGGAAGCAGTGGACCAGGCAGAAGCACGGCTGCTCCACAAAGAGCTTGTGGGAGCCGTGGCGACTGGCCGTGCAGGCCTGGGAACAACACCGACCACTCACCTCAGCAGGCTCAAGGGCAAGGAAAGGCGGGATCAGGTCCAACTAGAAGTGAGGGCCGGTATCGAAGATCAGCGGGCTAGTCAGTGGGTGGGGCTGAGGCAGCAAGGCGCTTGGACTAGATGGGAAGAGGCCATGGTCAGAAAGATCTCATGGCCTCAGCTGTGGAGGGCCGAGCCCCTGCGCATTCGCTTCCTTATCCAGTCAGTTTATGACGTCTTACCCAGCCCATCAAACCTCTTCCTGTGGGGCAAGGTGGAATCCCCCATCATGTCCCTTGTGCCAGGGAAGGGGCACCCTGGAGCACATCCTCAGCAGCTGTCCTAAAGCACTCGGAGAGGGTCGCTATCACTGGCGACACGACCAGGTGCTGAAGGCAATCGCTGAGTCCATCAGCTCTGCCATGGATTACAGTAAGCGCCTCCCCTTACCGGGTCGCGGAGTTAGGTTTGTCAGGGCCGGAGAACAACCCCCTCCCCAACCAAGGGCCCAATCAGGCCTCCTCACAACAGCAAGGGACTGGCAGCTAAGGGTGGGCCTGGGGAAACAATTAAAGTTCCCGGAAAACATCGTTGTAACCAACCTGAGGCCAGACATTGTTCTGCACTCACAGTCGTCCAAGCAAGTTATCTTGCTGGAGCTGACTGTGCCCTGGGAGGATAGAATGGAGGAAGCGTACGAGAGGAAGGCAGGAAAGTACGCTGAGCTGGTGGAGGATTGCTGCAGAATAGGGTGGCATACTAGATGCCTGCCTATAGAGGTTGGGGGTAGGGGCTTCACAGGGAAGTCACTCTGCAAGGCCTTTAGCCTCCCGGGCATCACAGGCATGTGCAGGAGGAGAGCCATCTGCAGAGAGGGTGTCCAGATGGCTGTGGATCCAGCGGGACAAGCCGTGGACGAGCGCTTTGTGGACACAGGCCGGGAACTGATCACTCCCAGTCGGGTCGTCTGGATGAGGGGGTCTGATGTTGAAAGACCGGAACCCCCGATGACCCCAGGTAGTATCACTGACGATGTGTCCAAGACCAGCATCAATAGGTGGATTTAGTAATCAAATAATCACTGCTGTGGATCAGTTGTTGGCAGACAGGGTTGGATGAGCTGATGGGATGTTGAGGGAACTCACACGAACTGACATTCCACCTGTAGATGTCTTATTTTTGTTGTTCACGTTGAGGGCACGCTGCTGTTTGCTGCCAGGCTGTTATTACTGGTGTTATAAAGCATCATCCTGTAAACGAGACAACAGTACAGACACAATTACCACAGTTTTAAGACATTTTCCCACCCAAACAGTGATTCCAGATGTTAATAACAGTTGAATAGATGTAAGAATCATCAAAACCTGCAGAAAGATAACAGAGTCTGCGCACAACACACCCTAACACACACACACACACACACACACACACACACACACACACACACACACACACACAGAGCTCCATTAATCCATCCACAGATCTAAGACAGTGACGACAGTGGCCTTTACGTCTCTCTTCTGTCACCGGGACTCGTCTAGCAGAAACGGCCCTTCCGCTGTTGCCGTCCAGCCTCGTCGGTCGTCTTTCTAGGGGGAATCGCAAACCAACAGATGTAAATATTTGATGAGGAGACGCTGAGATATGACAACAGAGGACATCTTTGACATTTTGTCTGCGTTGTCTCCCTCCAAAACCTTTAAAAATGGTATTTGCCTCTGAGCAGACGTCAAAGGACGAGGAAAAACCACATGTTTGATATTTTAAAATGATCTTTGGGAACATGTGGAAAGTGTTAGGCAGCTCTCGCAGGGATGCCTGCCGCTGCCTCTGAAGAGCATCATTAATTAACGGGCTATTATCAGAGCTGAACGGCTGCTCGGCCAGACGAATGCGGCGAGGAGCCGCGAGCGAGTGAAAGGTCACATCCTGAGTGTGGATCAGCCGGGACCCCTGACCCCTGGAAGGAAGCACTGCTGAATGGGCACATTAGCCTCCCCTGACTGGGCAGCAATCCTTATCAGACACCAAACACCAGATGGTAAAAGAACCATTTAGAGGTAGAAATCTTCATCCTTCCCCAACTTGGTGACTCAGTTGATGTTTGCTTTTATTTAAATAACCCGCAACCCAAACGTATCAGCCGGTAGCTCAGAGGCTCCCCAGACACCTCCAACAGCGTGCATCAAAAAGCCTCATTACATCCGATTCCCCGCTGATTTAAACCGGTGACATTACCAGTGTGTCAAACACAGCAGAAGAATTCTGGTTGCAGAAACTGGGATTAGCGCTTGGACAAATGGATCTGTCATCTGGATAATAAGTCGGTGGTTTGGTTACTTATTGGTTTACTACCGTGGATTTTACGGACCCTTCCTGCTCAGGGGAAACTCGGGAAACTCCAGAGCTGCAGGACGTCACAACTCTAAGAATCGTCACATCCCCTAGAGCTAACTGGGAAAGCTAATTCTGCTAAAAACCAAAATGCTCCAAGATCTCCGTTTATCTGTGTTTGCTAATTAAACGTTAGCGTCCCGAGTCGATGCTCAAAGCTTCACTGAGGACACACCGTAAAGAGCCGTGTTGTTTAAAGGTGCTGCCAGTTTTCCTCAAACACACATTTATCTGGGTTCTCAGCTTTAAGTTTGATATTTGCTGCTTTTGATTCCTGTTTTGCCCTAAAAAAAAGACTTCTCATTGGGACTGAAACAACAAATGAAGCTATCCGAGAAAAGATTCTGTGTTCATCTGGACGTTTCAATTTTCTTTTTGGAAAACGTTTCGCCTTCTATCCGTTTTCCAAAAACAAAATTGAAACGCCCAGATGAACACAGAATCTTTTCTCGGATAACTATGACCTGGATGACTGAGAACCTACACAGACAACAAATGAAGCTGTTGTACTGAGACAGAAAACGACAGCACGCAAACTTAGACGTTTGCATCCACTGTTGTCTGTTGTAAGTACAAAAGCGTTGCTGTTCCATTTGATCTGGTAATACAGCGATTAGGCCTAAAGCCTCAGGAGAGGAGGAGCGGGTCAATGGGGTGGAAACCACACGAGGTGCCCTTGTATGCTGATGACCTTTTACTATTCAAGTCAAAATTCTTCAATAGTTCATCACATGGCAAAAGCACTAGATTAAGCCTAGCTGAAAAACCCTTTACCCTTTATTATTACAATATCAACGCAAATAAATGGCTTGAACTACTTGAAATTGATTCAATTTTTCTCCTCTAAATGTATATTTGCAGAGGTAGGCGAGTTAATATCCACATCTGATTGGAACAAATCTGTTCTTGGAAGAAAGAAAGCCTTTCTGACCTGACCTGAGTCAGCTGGGAGCTTGGGCTTTACACACTACTACTGGGCAGCAAACACAGAGAAGTTACTGGTTTGGACTGTTAACTGGGAATGGTCCCAGGTTCCTGTCTGGGCCAACAGCAAGGCGGATAACAAGCCACCCGTCTCGTTGCTCTGCTCCACTATCCTCGTGGACTCCTTTCCCCAAATTCATAATCCAGTTTGAAACATTCCTTGAAAATCTGGCTCCAGCTGAGGAAACACAAGTTGTGCTGGTTCTCTCCTGTGCTGGGTAATCGCCGGCAGAAGGGTCTGGTTTCCCCCCTGGGAGGAACATGTGTGTCACTGCAAACTTCACATCTGGAACACAGCATCGCTCAAAACTCAGTTTTACAGATTTTTACAAATCCAACAACTTTGCTTGTAGAAAAGTGTAGATAATAAAAAAACAACAAATAAAAAACAACCAACCCTTTGTAATAACACTGTCTGGATTCTTCTCCTCTTTTACCCAGTTTTCAGCAGGATGGCTCCTCCTTGTCAGCTTGGTCCCGCTCAGGGTTTCTCCCTGTTACAAGGGAGTTTTTCTCTGCCACTCTGCTCACCTGGGGGTTCCGGCTCTGGGTTTCTGCCACTGTCAAGCACCTAGAGATCAATCTGAATGGAAAAACTGCGGTCTAAATGAGCCAAGAACAGCAGGTCAGTGCTACCAGGGACCAGCTACTGTCGGCCGCAGGGTTTTCTGGAGGTCCTGGGTCCTCCTGAGGGTCTGGGGGCAGGAGCTCCTCCTTCCTCACAGCTTGGTTCTCCTCTGGTGGGGCTCAGACAAACCTCCACTTGACCAGGCTGCACCTGGGCCGACTGTCAGGGCGGATCGAAGCCACCCTCTTTCCTTCGGTAGCTAATCTGGCTCCGCTGGTGCCTTGTTGCTAATTGGATTTCTGACGCGTCCGGTTGCTGTTTTGGAGAATTTCTCTTTCTTTGCCGTGTATTTTATCCTTTATTTTCTTTACATTTTCCCTGCTGGTTTCATACAGGAGAATGGTCACATGTGCATTTGTAAACATGTCCATGCCCTGGTTACACGTATTTGTTTTCCTATGCGTGCACGTTGCCGTGGCGCTGGTGGCGCGCCTGGTCTCCGCTCCCAAACAGCAACCAGGAGCGCTGGGTGTCATCTTTCACACTGACTCCAGAGACGGGGCGTCATTATCACCGAGGTGGCTCAAACGGCGCGAGCACGAACCACACACACACACATGCACACACACACACGCACACACACACACACACACACACACACGTGCTGTTGCAATCCAGGGATGGATTCATTTCTGGCCCTGCAGGGAAAGGGAAGGGAAGGGAAGGGAAGAGAGCGCTTGCAGGCTGGACGGGTACTTCCATATCATATTTCTGCAGATCACACACACCTCCCACACTCTCGCTCTTGACAGGAATCAGATCGGATGTGAGTCACCAGCTTTGGCAGCCGGGGCTGAATTCTGCTACTCTCTCACGCTGAACGTAGAGCTCTTGCCACGGCTTTGCTTTTTTCCAGCCTTGGAAGCATGCCGGCACGCTGGAGAGCGCGCTCTTCTACGCTGTCAAAACAAGGTCTCACACACGCTCTCTGCCCGACAGCTGCGCTGCTTTGTGTCACAGAGATTGGTGGTGGGTGAATTCTAGCAGCCGAGCTGCGGCGACTCCGTGCCCAAGGACAGAGGGTCAGGAGGAGCAGGGAGCAGTCCATCAGGAGATGCTCAGCGAGCAGCCTCGCTCCTCTGAGGACCAAGCACTCCTGCATTAGCACCTTCCAGGAAGTAGGCCGCCCTCTCCCCACTCACCAGGGAGCGCCCTGTACATCCTGACCTTGATGCGAGCAGAAGCAGAAAAAAGAAATCTGCTGAGTCTCGTATCTCGCCCAGCGAGATGAGCTGAGCAGCTGAAAAAGGCCTGACTAAAAACCTGCACATAGGAGGTCCTCTTTGGTCTTTGGACGTCTTTGCGTCTCAGCAGAGGATTCCACATTTTCCCACGTCTTTGCAGCCATAGGAGACGCGAGCTCACCGGATCCCACCAATCAAGTGTCCTCGTTAGCATCTACATGGTGCAGGTGTGTGGGAAAACATCCCACAAGCCTTTGGATTGGAAACTGCATCTGATGCACCAACATGTTTCAGATGTGCCACATTCATTTTCTTTTTTATTCGTTTTTTTTTTGGTGCTGATAACAAGTGATCAGGCGGCGTGTCGGCGCTGGTTCGGCTGAGAGAAGAGCAGGGAAGTCAACTCTGGATGCCCCCACTGTGGCTCTGTGTGATGTAACCTCCAGCAGAGGATTAGCTCAGAGGAGGAGACGTTCACTCGTCTGTGGAAAAAAACCGTCTAATATTAGCTTAGCTGACAGGGAAGCAGATGGCAGCGGAGAGAAGGGGTGAGTGACAATTGCTGCATTTGCTGGCGTATTCCAGCGCCGAGCTTCTCCCTTTGAGCCCAACACTCTCCCCCGGAGGCGTCTTCACTCAGCTGTGGCGGAAACGCGGCTGCCAACCTGGCATCCAGTCACATGCAGCCGCGCTCGCTCTTATCTCTGCAGCGTTATCAGCTCCCAGTAGACCATGAGCTGTGCTGACATTTCACCTCCTTTCTGGTGTCAAATACTACCACCTCCTTACCACCGTTATCAAAGGCCTTGGGTTTAGCTTTTCTTTGGTTTTTCATCTGCTCTGTGTTTCATCATCAACAAACAAGCTTTTTTTCTGTTATCCTCCCCAAACATCCCCTCTGGGATGGTTCTAAACCACTACTCTGTTTACAGTGCAATAAAGTGTGGTGCTAACGTTGGCGTGTAGCTGCTGTGGCCCGCTGGTAGTCTGGGGTGACGTTCATTTTGATGATGTTTCCTGTGTCGCTGGACTCAGAGAAGGTGCGTCCATCTTCACCGACCCACAGGACATTAAACCGGCCACTGTGTGCACCATTTTGCACGACGGGCCGCATGCATATGCATGCGACCGCCAGCCATTAGAATGTACTGACTGCGTGCTGCACAGCCTCCTGAACCATCCGCACCCCTGCCTCGGTGTGTGTGTGTGTGAGGCTGTACTCCAGCGCTTCCTCTCCCCCACGGAGGGACCCTCTGAGCCGGGTCCCTGGGGGTGGCGGTGGGTGTGGAGACGGTGGAGACGGTCTTTTTCCCTGTCCGTGGGGTGTTATTGATGAGGTGAGCTAATGGATCACCCCGCTGTGCTGGCAGGGATGCGGAGGATAAATCAGATAGTTTGTAAGACCTAACCAGCCATTCCACCTCTTTCCGACTCAACTGCCATTTCATTAGCTTTATTTATGGTGGCTCGGTGCTCTCGGGGCCCCTCCCCTTTCCAGCCTCCCACTGAAAATGCCGCCATTCTTCCTTTCCCTCTGTTTCAAAGCACTATGGCAACCAACGTGCACCCCTTTCACCGCTTCTTTCCTGGAAATCTCTCTCCCACGCACCATTAGAAGCCGTCCCGGTGCGGCGGGGTGTGTGGAGGAGAGGGTGGGATGACTGGATGGACGGAGGAGCAGAGATGGAGGAGGTGGAGAGCCCTGAGTGGACTCCAGTGGGCCCAGCGCACGTTAGCACACACAGAAACTGTTTCCAGAACGATTGACCAACCGATGGAGGAGCGGAAAACGGAGTTTTTGGCTTTGGAGTGGACCAATGCAGTGAAATGACAAACGTGCAGCCGTTTTCCAAATTAAAATAAGACGAGAGCCGAGAACGTTTTAGCATTTCAACCTCACAGGAACTTGAAAATGTTTTTTTTTCTGTAACTTATTTCAACAGACAAACAAACAGTGAATCTGACACCTCATCGGATGTCTCAGATACAACCACAAACTTCCAAAAGTCAGAAAACGATGCTTTTAATTTGGAAGGGCGGTCATGTCTGATGAGTGAAGCGACCTGTGCGTGTGCAGGGTTGGTGGTGCGCGTCTGCGTGCGCTGCTTTGGCAGCGTTGGGACCTGGAGCAGACCTGAGGGCGGTGGGGTGGCTGACTCACTCCCGTCTCACGTGCTTTTTCCACCAGACCGACCCAGGAATGGGCCTTTTCCTCTCCTCCTTCGCTTCTCCTGGTGCCGTGACAGTCGTGCTGGAACGTGTCCACGCACGGCACAGATGGCTGACTGAGCCGGGTTGTGACGCGAACGTGGATCTATCACGCTGACGCCGCACCACTCATCCTACCTGCTGCCTCATGCACTCACCTGCACATGGAATGAAGGAGCCAGGTCACCAGCGAGTTCCTGCTGCTCGCCTACGAGGTTCCAGCAGGTTGGTAAAGACCTTCCCCTGAGGGATCAGTCGAGGCGGCGTTCCCTGATGATTGAGGGTGGGAGGGGTGGAAATGAATCAGGACAAAGGGAAGGAAAGAGGGGAAAAAACAAGAGAGGAGTGAGCGCTGGCATTCAGCCAGGTGTGGTCAGACTCAGGAAGTCAGGGTGGAATTCCAGCAATGCAGCTTCTTCACTGGGAGGAAGAAGCCCTCTTCCTCTCTGCCCCTCTTCCTCTCTGCCTTTCTGCCCCTCTGCCTGCAGAGCTGCAGGACTGGGTGAAATGGGACCCAGAAGCAGGCTGCGCGGAGCCTCCGGAGTGGCTCCTGGAGCCGGGAGGAGCGGTGAAAGCGCCTCCCCTGGAACAGTCGCTGCACCCGGGGACGTTGGACGAGGACGGCTGGTTGTTCCCGACCCTGGACATGCTGGACGCGAGGTGTCTGTGCCTGCAGCTGCACCGCTCTGCCCCCCACGGTACCGCCTGGGGCCCCTATTCCAGTCACAGCTAGCTAGCTGTGTTCCACTGTTTCTGTGGCCTCGAGTGGTCCAGAAGGTCACATGTTCCTGCCGCTTTGAACGAAACCAGCCGACACCTGCTCACGTTTCTTCTTCTTCTCATTATGAAGAGAATTTGGGCTCCGTTGAAACCAGATTTTCCTGGCTAATTATTCTGCAGCAGCTATTAAAAGACATCACTCCATCTGAAAACTGCTGAGCACGAGCGTGCACGTGAGCAGAGACAATGCTGATGTTGAATGAAGGACAAACAGGAGAGAATCCCTCAGAAATCAGGGAGGATGCGGGAGGGAAGGCCTTGGTCGGAGTCGGAGGGATCCAGGAAGCATCTGCTTTAGTTACACCTTCAGGCCTTCTTCTCCTTCAGCCCAGCTGGGATGGGTTCCAGCTCTGGCTCTGCTGTGGGAGGGCATCCCAGTGCAGTAAACCAGTAAACCAGTAAACCAGCAGAGTTCCCAGGAGCGCTCGCTGGTCACCGTGGGCTGATTTGGGCCGCGCTCCTGTTCTCTTTCTCTGTGGTTCTGCCAATTTGGTGGGATTGGACCCTAAAACCTGGAGTCAGCTAGAACCTAAAGATGAAAAAATAATTTTAAAAAGGTGTTGCCATGAACTCCCCTGGCGGGAAAACATCTACCGCCCCAAAGGTTGTCGCTTTGAATAAAGAGAAAGGCAAATAATGGCAGATCTGCGTGAGTTAGCAGCGAAATGTTGGGGGACTGACGCCAGGCCGGATTCCTCCATCAGCCTTCTGCTGAAGAGGAGGGACCAGAGGGCCGCGGACCTATGGAGAGACGGAGGCGGATCGGCCCCGCCGCGGTGTCAGCAGCGGCGGCTTAAGCAGAGCTGGACCGCTGCGCTGGGTGGAAGCAGACGCGGCGGAGCCGAGAGAGCCGTCGGAGGCGCAGATGAGAAGCAAAAGCTCCGTTTCATTTGGATTAAAACACACGCAAGAGGTTCGCTCGAAGCGAGGAGCTCCGTAGCTGGAAGCGGATCGGCTGGGAGGACCCGGACATCGGCTACTCGGCGGTACCAGCGCCGGGCGGGTCGCGCTGGCCCGCCGCTGAGGTGGGTTAGCTTCCATCGCTGCCCGTCCGCGGCTGCTGCGGATCTCGCTGCTCTGTTGTTACCTCGGGGTCGGGCCATTCTTTGGAGGAGAGACACGCATAGCAGCATTGACCTCTCCGGGCTGTACGCTGCATTGTGGTTAAAAGGTTCGCCGAACCGTCGGGGGAATGTCGGAGAGCGGTCCGACTAGCTGGCTGCTTCCTCCAACGCCATACTTTCAGTCGGCTGGCCGTCGGCGACCACTTAATTATTTTATAAATCGGAAACACGTGCTACATGGCTAAGGCTAGGCTAAGATGGCTTAGGTAGCGGCGCTAGCTTCCTTAGCTAGCTGTCACAACTGCACAGATGCTAACGCCAATTAGATGGACGCGACTTATTCAAACATTCCTTGTTGACCATTTTGGCATAAGATTCCTCATTATGAATAACTGGAAGAAACTATTAATCAGTCGATTCAATGTTTTAGCGTGTCAGTGAGAGAGATTGTGATGCCGAGCTAACTTCGCTAGCTCGGCTGTTGATACTTCGTTGTGTGCGTTTTGTGTTTAGAAATAATGTTTTCTTGTTGAGTATAAACTACCTGATCATTGAGTGCTACTAATCCTAATTTAGTTCTTAGGAACGAACGTTAAAAGGGTTATTTGCTAACTTTATTTGCCGAACTACGAGTATGTCTTTGCTGAAGTCATTGGGGGTTAAATTAGCTTTAGTTGTTTGTGTCGGATTTTAACATAATTATAATATTGTAATGACTAAGAACTTGGCTGCCCTTTGTGGAAATGTTAGTTGTCACTGCTAAATATTTCTGTTAAATACTTGTGGTGTTTAAGATAAACAACGACATCCCTAGGAATCCCCCCCTCCCTAACAATAGATTATATATGCTTGTGTGTGTGTGCCCCCCCCCCCCCCCCCCCCCCCCCCCCCCCCACCCCCCACCCCACCCCCCCCTCCCCCCCCACCCCCACCTACCCAATCCCCCCCTCTTACCCACCCCCCCCCCCCCCCCCCCCTCCCCATTGAGGCCGTTTTTAGATAAAAAAATGAAAAGATGAATGAGAGTTGTGGCAGAACTACTGTGAGGCTGTCTTGTCTTCTTTAACGCCAGAGAACTGGGATGTAGAAACAGCCTCCCAGGCCCAGACGTTCAGTTTTCCCGCTGTTTTTCCGGTGGTGAATAAGAAGAAACAGCAGCTGAGCAACATCTCTCCTCTCACTGGTGTGTGTGTGTGTGTTTGGTGAAGGATTATGATCACACACAGCTGGTGTGGGTCAGTGCTCACAGATCCTCCAGTGTCGGTGAAACCGGGCCGGTCTCCCTTCCAGTAGCTGCGCCGGTGGAGCTCGTTCGGATTTGTTGTTATTTTTTAATTCTTATTTTTTTAACGTTTGGGTTACAGGCGTGTGGATGCAGTCGGAAGCCTTTTTTAAGAGGGTTTTCCTCGCAGATTTGTTGGACCACTTTAAACAGACCGGAATTTGCATTTCTGATGAGGTTCTGGGTTTAAAGGAGAGTTATTTCTGGTGTGAAACTATGGAACCAAGATGCTTTTTTTGCAGATCTACATAACTGTGTGATCTTCTCTACAGGGTTATGGCATCAATCCTCCCTCAGGGTGTTCTTTTCTGTCTTTTTCTCTCTTTGTTATAATTAGAATAAAAGTCTTCTTGTAGATGGTCAACAACGCCTGACTTAATCAGAACCTTTGGAAGATCTATTTCTGCCAAATACTTTTGTGTTAGTAAAGCATTGTCAGCAGCTACTGATAATTGAAAATTTCACAGTGAACATTCTAAAACAGCAAAAAAAAAAAATTATATACATTATAATATTTTTAATTAATAATATTAGTCGTTTTTTTGGTATAGGACCACAGTCTCTCATTAAAAATAAGTATTTTAGATACACCTGGGGTGTGTCAACACACAAATATTTGAAACAAAGCTATCCATGCAAAGGCCCTTGGTCTCCACGGTAACAGCAGGCAAAAACACTGCGGCGACTGCTTGCTAGATTTGTTGAAATTTGGGGTTATTTTTCCATCTAGGGCCCAGGTGATGTTTCCAGTGGTGACAGCCTGTTTCGGGGCCGCTCCACTTATGAACAATTTTCCCATCTTCCTTAAATTTTTTGGATTTATTCCTGGTTGAATTTAGGAGATTAAAAGAATGAGGTGGTTTCTTCTGTACCGGCGGCTGTTTTAGGGTCCCAGGTTGGGGTTTGGTGGTTTAAGCGTTCCAGGCTGACATTTGCAGCTGTGGCTCATTTAGAACCGAGAACACATGTTCTCTGGTTATGGACGCGGGGTTGACGGGTTAGATGGTTGGTTGATTATTAAGGTGTGAAACACCTGACGCTAACCGGAAGAACAGCAAATCACCTTCAATTGAGAAAAGGCTGTTGCTGGATTTTTTTTTCTTTCCTTTTTGTAAAACACTTTGAAACTTGATATTAAACTAGTGAGCCTTTAAAAAGCACTTTATTATGCTGCTAATGTTTAGCGGTTTGTGATTTGTTAGCCTGGCATCAATGGTCATGAAAACCCTGCATTATTCCACAGTGCAAATAATAAATAGAATTAATGATTGATAATGAATCATCTGGTGTACTGTGATTGTTGAAAAGAAGGAAGGGAGGGCTCAGACGCTTGTGTTCCCTCTCAGTCCTGGTACACTGCTCCAGAACCAGGACTAGGAGAACCCCAGGCTGGTCTGGATGCTCAGCTCCAGCAATTCTGAACTGATCAGCTGACCTGGGGTCCATGGCCTCTGAAGAAGGATGAGGAGTGAGAGAGTGTGGAGGAGGAGGAGGAGCTGCTGGTGCTGCTGTGCAGAGGTGTGTGGATGGATGGATGGATGGATGGATGGCTGGGAGCCAGGATTGCTTCCATCACAGATCGCTTTCACGCCGTTTGCCCAAATTTTCAGGATTTGGGGGCAAATTCCAGGACCTTGTCTGATCTAGAACCAGATGAAAAGGTGTCCCGGCTCTGGTTCAGTTGCACTCAGGATATAAAAATGTTTCAAATAATTTATGGACCCAAAAATAACACAGGGCAAGTATTTTATGTGGCAGTAAGCCGTAGCTTATTGGCTGTACGTGATAGCCCAACATGCATTTAAAGATTTTGGAAATCCTTGTTGAATTGTTACGTTTTGTAGGAAGAACAGAAAGCACTGCTGATGGTGTTAAATGTTCCATCAGCATGTTTAAAACTTTCATTTAAAGTTAAGAAAAAATAAATTAGTCATTATCATTAGTTCCACAGATGTGGACTAGGTTAATTTAACGCTAGTTTGTGATCTTTCTTTAGCTAAAGCTCCCACATGACTATATTCCAAATGTCCCCTCTGCAGTCCCCAGTATCGGCTGTCTAAAAGCTCCTGCTCCACTGTGAACAGGCTGTTTCTGTGCGTGCACCTTTAAATGCTAATCATCTTCCTCCGATAACGCCTGCCTGTCGCAACAGGAGCAGAATCGGAGCAACCTGCAGTAGCACCCTTTGACCAGTGGGGATGCTGCAGGCACCACAGAGGACTCGTTCAGGACCAGTTTATTTACAGAAAAAGAAGACATTTATTTTCTCTACTGTGAAAACAAGTCACTGACTGATTGAATATTTCACTCCTCCTTGGCTATTACGCGGTTATTACCAAGCTGTGACTAATATCCTTTGAATTCCCTTTGGACCCTGGTATAATTTTGCACCACTTCTCCTTTATGATGGCTGCTGGTTTGCATTGGTTGTTTGTGGTGTCACAGCTGGTGGGCCCGTTTAAAATGGGCTCCGAGAGGCAGACAGCAGATTAGCTCAGATCGCAAACGTCTCCGTGGCAACTTATTTATCTGACCCGGTTACGCAACAGGGATGACGGGACTGCTCTTATGGGCTGTTCGTGATCCGTCTAAAAGCGGAGGGCACGCTCGCTGGGGGTAGTTCTGAAACAAAAAGGCCGTGGGTGGACTAATTACAGGTTGGGGTGGAATCTAGCGGGAGGACGCGGTGCCTGTCCCGACACGCCGTGCTGCAGTGTGACGAGTCCATCGGGCGGATTCCAGAGGCCGCCGGCGTGAATTCCCGTCCCTGTCTCGCAGTGTTTTCATTCGCTAAGCCCCAGAGTCCGCATCGTCTCAGCTGGTGTGAACAAGCTCCAAAAAAAGTTCACACCCAGCCGCAGAGGTCCAGATCAGGTTTGAGGGATCAGGTTTTACCTTTGCGGATGGAAATGTCCCGTTGCCCAATTACTCAGGAAAATGGAGAGATTGCAGGTTTCGAAGCATTTACTTTTAGCATTTGCTGCTACTGCTATTATCAGTGACGCTAAAGTAACGGCTGGAGAAGATATTTATAAATCTTGATAAATGTGTGTGTTTCAGGAGGACTTCACTGTCCTTGGTTCCATTGTCCGCTGTATTGTGTGTGTGCAGCTAGCAGCAGCAGCAGAATGGTGCGATTGTTGGTCTCTCCTGCTCGACCACAAGCTCCGTGAGGCTGCTAAAAGCAGGGCCAACCGGAGTCGGAGAATCTGCAGCGGGGCCAAACAGAGGAGCGTTTCAAGGCTCTTGAATAATTAAAGAGCTGCGAGGAAGTAGGTCAGCTCAGCCGACAAGTGCACTCCACAGTGCGATTTCCTGCTGCTCGGCCTGTCAGGTGGGCTCTAGGAGCCGAGCCGGCCGAGAGCAGAGAGGGATTAGGAAGACGAGTTCTCCCGGGTCGGGGAGAAGCTGCCGCCACCGCTGCAATCCAAGAATGCATCAGGCAGTACTCACACATCCCCGCCGGATGCTTCATTTATGGGTGGCAGAGTAACCCAACAGCAGTAGCAACGTCTGCCGATGCAACCTATCACTTTATTACCGTGTTGTTGTGGTTGTTTTAGTGGGTTGAAAGGGTTGGAATGTCGGAAAACCTCATTTCCCAGTTGCCAGGTGGACCTAGCGGTGAGGAGAAATTGGCATTGTTCGAGTTATGTAATTGCAGAGATTCGCCTGTAAATTTGCACTGGCTACACGTGTACGTTTACCATTCATTTGGGACCCTCGGACCTCTGACCCAGCTCAGACGCTGTAGTGGTGGGTTGATGGTTAATTGTTAAAAAACCCACCATAGCTGGGTAGGCAGGGCGTTCCAGGGGATCCCGAATCTTCTGGCACATTTATTTCCTCTTTCTCTCTGGTTCAGCCAGAGCTCGGAGGGAAGGAGACCAGCTCCAGTCGGTGTGTGTGTGTACACACACACACTAGCAACCAATGCCAATGTGGTGGAAACCAATGGAAAATGTCGGAAATTTGGGAAACTATTCACAACTATAAGAAACTATTCACCCAAAAAAAACAGCCCTGAGCTACAAGACAGAAGCTGGGGAGGAGTTACCTACGTAACGTACAGTTCAGCACGTGATGCCAGTGTTTGCCTTTCCATTAGCCACATGTTGGCTCACTTTTGTTGTTTTAGGTGGAATACTACTAAAAAAAAAACCCGACCTGAGACCAGATCCTCTTCGTCTGTCCTGCTAAGAAGAACAATCAGTAGCTGAAAATAGCTGCCCAGGTTGTTGCAAACACGAATGTATAGGCACAACTAGGCTACTCAGATTCTACTGATGTATAATTTAGGAGCTAGAGCATCGCTGGGGGAAGCCAGCGAGCCGCCCCTGCGCCAAGACCTTCAACAGCAAAGCACCAGAGAGATGAAACCGGTCTGAGGACTCTCGGCCCTCCTCAGTTAAGCTCAGCTCACTAGAGCCCCCTTCCTTGGAGTTGGAGGTGAGGTTGGACGGCTGAGGCTCTGCTGAGGTTGGACGGCTGAGGCTCTGCTGAGGTTGGATGGCTGAGGCTCTGCTGAGGTTGGACGGCTGAGGCTCTGCTGAGGTTGGACGGCTGAGGCTCTGCTGAGGTTGGACGGCTGAGGCTCTGCTGAGGTTGGACGGCTGAGGCTCTGCTGAGGTTGAACGGCTGAGGCTCTGCTGAGGTTAGATGGCCGAGGCTCTGCTAAGGTTGGATGGTTGAGGCTCTGCTGAGGTTGGACGGCTGAGGCTCTGCTGAGGTTGGACGGCTGAGGCTCTGCTGAGGTTGGATGGCTGAGGCTCTGCTGAGGTTGGACGGCTGAGGCTCTGCTGAGGTTGGACGGCTGAGGCTCTGCTGAGGTTGGATGGCTGAGGCTCTGCTTCTCCCAGGGTTGGTCGTCCTTTAGAGGCATCCTTTCATTTGCTCCTGACGGCTGCTCTTCCTGATGGCAGCTCCTACAGGCGACAAGATGCCTCCAGTAATTTGAGTAGCCTGAAAACAGAAACCGATGGAGGAGTTTTCACCGCTTCCAGGAATCCTTTCATTACCGCTGGGCTGAACGTGTGATGTTTTGCTCACCGAGAGCAGAAAAGTGCTGCTCCTGCGCCTGGCTTGTGTGTGTTTACGACCCGTGTGTAAAGGCTGGGTTAAAAGCAGAGATCAAATCCACTAACACTGATCGATGTGTGTGCAAGTATAACTGAATCTAAATTGTAATATACAAGCGGAGTCATTTCTGTTTTTAAAACAGTGCAGCAGCAGATGCAGGCTGGCTTGTCTTTATTACAGCTGAAACCAGTCTAGGAAGAATTCCTGTAATTGCTTTGATAAAATTTATTTGCGTCAAAGCTTCGTTTAAACTCGGTCCACTATACAGAAAACGTAGATCAATGTGTCTACTGGAGGATGCAGTTAGCCTAGCATGTTAGCACAACACTGCTGCTGCAGGAAACATCCGTTTTATGCTAAAAGTCTGCAGATCAGACCGGAAACAACAAGTTAAGATAACGATAATTAGCAGCAGCTATCAGAAATCAGTGTGATCATGACTGAGAGAATCTGCTAGCTAACACACTTTGTTTAGAGCTCTGTGGAAAGGCTGATTCACTACTTTCATCAATGCAGCAGCTAATTTGCTAGCTAGCGCGTTACCCCCAACCCAAGTGTTTACCCAAGATAATTATATTTCAATAATAAGAAAATAAAGTGCTGTAGTGAGTTTGTTTATGGCCTGAACTTTAGTTAGGTAAATTGTAAAAGCAGTCAGTTAAAATAATACCGTATCTAAGGTTTGATATTTTGAGCATGTGTTTAACGGAACAAAAAATGTTACCGATGCTTTTCAACAAAGTTGCTAATTTTAAAAAAAAGAAAATCTGATGATGTGAATAATGATGATGCTGTGGTTTTTGTTCTCTGCTGACTTCTTGCTAAGAACACGTCTCTCACACTCGCAAGTAAATCTAGTCAGAGATGTAAGGATTTGATAAGTGTGTGTGTCGGAAGAATTAGCCCGCCGTTTGAAGCTCCCCTTCTGCTCCGCTTGGCAGCCTGGAAGCCGTCTGAATGTCTGCTCGTATTTCCACAGCCGGTCCTAAAATGGAGAGAGAAGGTGGGGACTTGGGGGAAGGGGGGGTTGGGGGGCTAAGAGGATGAAAAATTGGCTCGCGGCGCTGAAGGCTGAGGCCCGCTGTTCTCTGAGCATTAAACGAAAGCAGAGGGGAGGAGAGGGAGAAGGAGGGCTGTAGCGGGAGAGCAAGGTGACTGGGTTCATTGGAAACACTGGCAGTGATCCACGGCCTTGCCTGCGGGTGTCTGGAGCACTGCTAGCTCGTGTGTTTGGCTTTCCGTCTGGAAGGCCCCATTTGCCTCAGCGTTTATGTCGAAGCTCTCCTATTGTGCCCACCCTCTCATCTGGAGTCTTTTTTCCCCCCGGTGTTGATCTTGTGACTGTCTTCAATCTTGTTTTTCCATCTTTCCCAGGGGATTCTCTCTCTGGACAGCGATCAAAGCGAGGCTTCCATGACGGCTGGCTTATCTCAGGCCTGTTATTATGCCTTTGTTGCGTATGCTAGCATGCTGTGTCAATACGGCAAAGTTGCGTTTAGCTAGTATTTCATTCTCGCCGACATCCACTCCATCGCTGCAGGATGGCAGGTTTTCCACGTTGGTCCAGTTTCTGCAAAACACCCGAAGCCTCCGTTTAGCTGCTTGGCATAAAGGAGGAGTCCCAGAGTGGCGGGAGCAGTTTGGCTGCGTGTTTTTTTGCATTCTTCTCCGAGCTAGCGTTAATAGAGCTCCTCTGTTGCCTGAACCCAGCTGGTGGTCAGAAAAGCTCCTCGCACAAGTGAATCAAGCGGCGCTCTGTGACTCGGGGGGGAAGGCTAGATGATCGCCTCCATCGTCATGGCAGCACAGAGGCGGTGTCTAACTTGATTTGTATTCAATTTCACTTATTTGTTCTGTAATTGTGTGCAGCAGTAAAGAAACACACGATCCGGAATCTGTTGTAAATATGTGATGTAACTCGTTTCAGTTCGGGCTGATGCGGAGGAGAAAAACAAACAAAAAAAGATGTGACATGTAATTGACAATTATATTGTCTATCTTTCTCTTTCTTTGTCATAGCAGGACAAGCTTAATAATACACACTCTGTCCTGTCCACCTTAGTGAATCAGAGCAATTTACTGACTTGTTGAACATCCAATAATAGTCGGGCGATTTGTTGCGTCAGCGCTCCTGACTGGTGCTTTTTTAGGGTAAATGTTCATGATGTCTCCTCCGGGTTACCGGGCTCTTTTATCATTAGCATACAAACAGAAATGGAGCCACAGCGGAGCCGTGACACCAGAACCTCCCCTCCCCTAGGAGTGTGCAGTAAAAAGAGGAGTGGTAACAGCACCTGTGGAGCCCCTGTGCTGCAGACCACCCCCGATGTACCGTCCTGCAGCCTCACATACCGGGGTCTGCTGGTGAGATAGTCGGTGGTCCAGGCCACCAGCTGCTGGTCCACCCCAGCGTCCCCCATCTTCCTCCCGAGCAGCGAAGGCCTGATGGTGTTGAAGGCGCTGGAGAAGTCAAAGAACATCACTCTCACAGCGCCTCCAGGGGCCTCCAGGGGACACAGGGCCCGGGGCTGCAGGTAGATCCCAGGTCGTCCACGCCAATGCCCCGTCGGTAGGCGAATGCAGTCCAGAGCCGAGTCCACCTGGTTGTGGAGGTAGCCGACGACAATCCTCTCTAAGCTCTTCATCAGGTGGGAGCTCAGGGCCACAGGTCTGTAGTGGCTTGTTTCCCTGGGGTGGGAACAACATGTGGTTGCCACGGTGACGCCGCACGGTGCTGCTGGCGCAATACGATGACGTCAGACTCAGATTTGTAGTTGCTTTAATATCAGTTTCAGCAACTAAAATAATCTGCAGGAAGGAAGTTGACATTGATCAACTGAAAACTGTTGGCTCGCCCGTGTTGCTAAGACGGCGTCTGACGTGAGGGTGCAGCTGATGGAGAAGCTGGGCTTGGGCTTGCATTGGCATTCCAATCAGACATCAGAGGACGCCCGACTTCTGGTGTTTGTGCGCTGCTGCTTGGTAAACCTTGAGAATGATGGATGCTTTCTTCAGAGAATAACAGGAAAATGTGTCTCCTCGTGAAAGAGCCCCGGCTTGTTTCCGAAGTGGACCAGTTGCTCTTGGACGTGGCCCCGTGAGGGGCTGGAATGCACTGGATGCTCTGCAGGGCCTCACTTATTGCCAGAGACATTGGTGCTGAATTGTCGGAGGTCATGAAGTCGGTGGTGAAATTGGCCAGCGTGGCTAAGTGGAGCGTCTCCTCTAAGCTGTGTGCTGCTGGGGAAGAAGACTGTGCGCCATTACACCATTCTGAGGTTTAATGGCTTCAACATGGGACACGGGTGCTTGGCTTCTCTGAAAAATTTAAATAAACACCTCAGTCCCTCTAGATGAGAGGTGGGCAACCTGACGCCCGGGGGCCACATTTGCCCAGGTAAACTCTTTAATCCGTCCCGCAGAGCCTTCACAGTAATTTCTCCAAAAGCCAAATGAAGAGGGTCGTTAGCTTGATTGGTTAGAAAAGGTAGAGACCCCCCCTTTCAGCTAGCATGCTAACATGTCCTGTGAAGAAGGTGGGGCCAAACACCATTTGATGCTTCATCGTCCATCTCTAGTTGGACCAATTTACAGGCTCTTGTAAATATTTCCTCAGTCAACAGTCTATCGAGCAGGATTTGTAGCTAACCTCTGACCTTCATGTGGTGGGTTAGCTTCCTGAACCACCTGACCGACCTGTTTATCAAGAACTAAAACCCAACGTGGCCCCTCAGGCTAAATATTTGCCCACCCCAGTATAGAAAATCCTAATAATTAATATAATATAAATTAATATGTATTTTTTTTTTGTAGGATTTTGAAAAACAGGAAGCGACGCTGTTTGTTGGGCATCACATCATTGCCCTGCACATTGTGTGACGGCTGTCACTTATCAACTAAAATAATCGCAAAACAGTGCCCACATGTTTACACAGAAGCGGAGGCTGCGCTCTTTCGCAGTCCCTGCAGCACTGTGGGGCGAAACAAGCAGAAATCATCACCCAACGGTCACATTTCTGCTGCCAAACACTTTAAAAAAGCTTTACATCAACAGCAACAACAGCAGTACTGAAGACAATCACTGTCGCCGAAGCAACAACATCCACTTTAAATCGCACCAAAAACAAAACAAAACCGGGGGAGTCATTTATTTTTTTTTAGGACTGAAGGGAGATAATTGAGTATAAAAGTTTTTGATATGTGGTGTTGAACCGCTGGTTTATTGTGTCTTATCCCACCAGAAATTTCCCCAAATGAACTCCTCTTGGTTACCGTGTGTGGCCTTTAAGGCTTTTAAAAGCAACCATTCTGATTTTTGACAGAAAGAAAAGCAGTAATGATTATGTTACTCCAGTTGATGTTTTGCCCAGGAGTTTAAAATGAACAGTGTTGAGATGTACAACCGAAATACAGCCGCTGTTTTTGCTTGTAGATTTGTGAGGAATGGGTCATCACCTGCACCGCGGGCCTTTAGCAGCATGCAGAAGGAGAGCTGGAGGCTCAGCCTGCTGCTGTGGTTTTTGATGATGCTCCACATGTAGAGCGGAGATGGTTGCTAAACATCCTTCTTGCACCACTTGAGAAGGATTCACCACCAAGAAAGCGTTGCCAGCTGCTCTGCAGGTCTATTTCCCCAACTTTAGCGTGCATGGAGCACACCGGGAACCTTGGCGACAGCGCCTTTCGCAAACCTTTCCAAGTGGATCGCGTAAAGTACCCCACCTTCATGACAAACACGCTGCCAGCAGGAAAACGGGCGACCGTGGAAATTAGCCAAGAAAACCCCAATATGATTGTGCTTGGCAGCACTGATGTGTGTCCTTGTTTACAGACAGTGGAAATATTATTTTGATTTTTTATGTGTTTGTTATTTGACAGAGACGAAATTCTTCATTTTAAGACTTACACATAACACAAGGACATTGGACGAGAGGCAGCAGTGTGTGTTAGGAAGAGCTAGATACACTTTGTCTTACTTGGCTGCCATTCAGGTGAAACTGACTGATCGTCAATTTGTGTGAAATGGATTTAGTGCAATCAATAAATTCTGTTCTGTTTCTATGATGTGGCGTATGCTCATTATTAGATGATGATTAGAAATGACCAATTTATTATAATTTATTAGTAGTTTGTCTTTGTTATCACAACTTTGTTATTTTCTTTTTTTACCACAACTTTCTGCATTTTTTCCAAGTTGTACGACAAATTTTGCGAGAAGCCGCTCCATAATCTAGCACAATCACATAACAATCACAAAAAAAACTGCGACATTACGGAGGGCCCCGATGTCATCGTCACCAAACCTGCACGTCTCGCTGATGGCTAAACAAGCAGAACAGTTCTGTGCACGGTTGTTGCACACGTGCAGAAAAATCTGAATGTAGGTGTAGCGGAGCGGGGAGCAAATGATTTCCATGGTTCCACCGGAGGGGGGCTTCCATCAAAACCTGACGCGGAGCCCCCACATGGAACCAGTAGGTCATGAAGCTTGAAAATTAGGTGCAAACTGCAAACGTTGATTGGGAACCTTAAATATCTTCATCAAAACCACAGATTTTCCCCAGTCTGAGACATCGCGACTTCGCTGTGCTGAAGCTTGTTCCTGGCACTCTTAATAATGCTCATCTTCATCGTTGATCGAGTGATCGAGGCACGTGATGACCTACAGTTGGTTGATTCGCGGCTGTGGCGCTGTGGCTGTGGCGATGTTGGACTTTGGATTGGATGAGAATTAAAGATTCAAAATGCCTGGAAGACATGTCTGTGTTTGCAGGTTTCAGGTTTCCTTTTGTGAGTATTCCACGATTCAAGCCTCTTTCTCTGTCTTTTTTTATTCCCTCCAGGTTGCTGGCTGAGGATAGTAACCAATAATGTGCAGCGTCTGTTCTGGAGCCACACCCACTTCCGGTTTCTAGAGGGAGCGGCAGTGCCACCATGTCCTCTCACCCCCAGTCTGTGCCGACGCCCCGGAGGACTGTGGAGACCCGGCACCTTCCCAACCCGGCCACCCTCCCGCTGCAGCTGCAGCGGGCACACACGGTGAGAAGGCCTGCCTAACTTCCCACCGCTCGCTCGTCCTTCCGGGTGAAACCCTCGGAGCGCTTCTTCATCGGAGGGCCAGCTCTGGCTCTGGCTGCTTGGTGGATATTTGGTAAACAAGGTATTAGTTTGAACCCATGGAGAGCCTGACCTCGGGGGCCCCGCTGGGCTTTTTTCCGACCCACATTCCCAGGTTGTAGTGTTGTGCACACAAAGCTGTTCCCTCATTAGATGTTTGAGTTGAAAGTTCATGTTGTCAGTGTATGGTCCCATGAAGGTCTCTCCCATTATTTCCACGCTTGTGTACATCCCGTGGACAAAGCTGTCTGTGTTTCAAAGAGGGGGCCACCGGCTGATGTGCAGATTTGTTCAGTGACCTCGAGTCTTTGCGGGACCATTTGTTCCAGTGTGCCAGCGGAGGTAAAAACACAACCTGCAGGGGCCATGGTCAGCCCGACCCATTATTCTTCTCCTCCTCCAATTTGGGAGGAGATGGGGGGTGACGGGCTGCGTCCCCCTGGTTCCGATTGACCCGAGGGGCACGCTATCAAAGCGGAAGGAATCTGAGCCCTGATGGCTGGCAGCAGACGAGAAATCAAAGTGTTTCATTTGCATATAAAAGGAGGATGGCCCGCTCTCCGCTAACAGAAGGTTGTTTTCTTTCTTTCTTTCTCTTTCCAGGAAGTGGGACTGGTTGACTACCACTCTCACCATGTCAGAGACTACAGCTCCCACTTGGCCCAGCCCCACCGCAGACGGCCTTCTCTGCTGTCCGAGTTTCAGCCTGGAAACGAAAGGTTAGCGCCCTGCGTTCGCTCGCGCCCACAACGGCTCCCGGCGTTAGGTTCAAAGCATCTTTCTCAATTGATAAACAGGATACCAGCTGTTGAGCTAGGGGTTCCGGAGACCCCCTCACTTCCGATGTTCACTGTGGGCAAAAGTGTCTCTGCTGAGCTGCCGTTCTGAATCTGATGGTCCTGCTTGTGGGATCCCGGTAGAGCTGACGTCCAACAGCCGTCCTCCTCTAGCGCTATTTTTACCACCACTGCCGGGAAAGGGAGCTTTTGCAGTTTTACTATCCTGAGTCCAGCCCCGGGCAGCCAGGCAGACATTGGTTTGTCTTCAGGTCTTTGTCGCTGATCCAGCTGTTCCTCTTCAATCCATCAAGTGAAGCTAAACGAGCGGCTTTCTTTAAAATCTCGATACAAAGACAAAAACGGCCCGTTTTAGCACGCGTGGACTTGCATCATACGTGCGGTTGTTCTTCAGTAAGCACATGCTTGCAAAAACACGGTAACAGCCGCAGGCTGTAACTCGTTTCTGTTTATTTTGTTACTTGTATTTCTTTCAGTTGCTGCCTCCTCTGGGTGCAACATTCTCTGCACCTCCTTGCATTCTCCAGCTGATTGCTGCATTTCACCACAGCTACAAACGTAACTCTTGTAATATCTCATTGTTACATCATATAATGTTAACGGCATAATTTACCAGATAATACGGCCACGATCAATCAGAATCACGAAAAGCCTTTTTTTAGACAAAGACAAAAAATGTCACTGAGGCCACTTTGCTTCTGTTTGTACGTTCACCATATAATTACTGATTACAGATATGATGGACCTAAAGAAACCCTCTGGTTATCTTTATTGGCGCATTTGGTCTTTAGGTGCAGGAAAGCAGACAGATTTACTTGGTATGACTGAGGTTGAGCAAACAAAAGGCGTGTTCTCGTGCCGGTGGATGAAAAGAACATTCTAACGTTTAGAGACGGTGACTGGCCTTGTTCTGACGACACACACACACACACACACACACACACACACAGATGGAGAGATAACGCTGCTGCTGCTGGGATGTGTTCCTCTGTACCGGTGAACACGTTGCCGGGGTTTAGATCTCTGAGTAACGTAAACACTGTTATCTTTACAATCACCTCTTGGAATTCTCTCCGAGCTCAGGAGCAACAGGGAATCTTGCCGTGACCACTGGGACACCCGAGTGCTTTCGCTGAAACGCACGCCTGTCTGGCAGCCGTCTCCGGACCTGTCGCCCTGCGCTCCTGAAACGTGGGCTCCTAAATCCGGATGCTGTCTGTTGTCCAGCCACCTTGTCGTCCATCTGTACACACATCTCCCTGTCATCCTCCAGACAAATCCTCCCCAGATTATTCCGCACAATCACATGAAGGGCAGAGAGAAAGAAGGAGGAGGTGGGGACGGGGGGTGGGAAGAGGAGGGGCAGCTGGAGACGATGCGGTTACGCAAGTCTGGGCTCTCTGTTGAGATAAGGAAGTGCAAATGCATCAATGAATGCTCGAGTGAGGAAAAAATGACACGTACCACAGGAATCATCACCGTGTGTATACAAAAGCAGCTATACGGGCTGGACACCGAGCACTCGCAGCGTCGTACTCGTGACCAGATCCCAGGGAAGCCTGTTGTTTCCACTTCACTGCTGGGCTTTTTGCATTCCTGGCCCTTGAGAACATCCCTGTTAGATCCTCCCAACAGCAGAGGTAAATTATGGCGGCGTTAAAGCCGTGACCTCACGCTGTTGCCCTAAGCCACCATTTCTTGGCCATTTTCTGGCTACATTTCGAGGAAACTATTTTCCTCTGTGATTGTGTAACACAAGAATGAAGATTAAGTCGGTCTCATTTTTTAACACAGAAAAGAATGGAATCGTGTGATTTTCAACATGCTCATAATCCGAAACCAGCAACCTCACGTGCAGGGCCTGAGGTCACAGGAACGTTTCTAATGATCTGGTTTTTTTTTCAAATAGAAAAAAAAGACAAATGGAAGCAAACTGCATGTTGGTAGCTAATATTTACCGTTTTCCCTAAACCGCGTGTTGTTTCTGTTGCAGGGGACAGGAGCAGCACATCCGTTACGAGCACATCTACCTGCCGGAGCCCAGTAGCCAGGCAGAGGTGGAGTATGGCGAGATCAAACGGCCGCGCTTGGAGATCCCACCGGAGTCTCTGATGAGGCCGTCGGCCCACCGGCCGCCGCTGCCGCTGGGAGTGTCTGAGGATGTAGCAAAGGTCAGTGCACTGGACCAAACGGACACACCGGGGGTAGGCAATTATTTAGCCTGAAGGGCCACACGTGGTTTTAGATCTTGAAGGAGCCGGTCAGGAAAATAAACCCCTTTATAAGATCTGAGGTTAGCTAAAATCAATGACTGACAGAGGAACATTTTTGAAGAGCCTGTAAATTGGTCAACATTTTTGGTCTAATAATTTTTGAAAATTTGGGCCAGAATAAAAAGTTCATCAGGCAACATGTGGCCCCCGGGCCTCAGTTTGCCCACCTCTGCTATATTCAGTACCTTAGAAGAAGGAAGGAAAATTTCCCCAAACGGATTTGTCCTGTTTTTAAATACACGTGGAACACTTGGAAAGCATGCTTGTTTTATTGTATTTTACCTTTTTGTCGTTTGACATCAAAAGTCTTGATAGGCCCCAATAAATGAAATTATTTCATATAAATTATTGCAGTTATTACTATCGTTATTATTTAAATTGATATTACAAACAGTACAAACATCATCAATCAGTATTTAACATCAGTTGTGTTAAATATTTTATTAATATAATCATTTTGCCAGTATTTAAGAGACTCACCATTGTTCTTTTTTTAAAGGTTTTCTCATACAGAGGTATTTTTAAATCCTAATTTAGAATTAACTAAAGCTTGACAACATCTCTGAGGGACAGCGGGCTGGAAGTTGTCGTTTGTAGCCTCAGTCGGGGCGAAGCAGCATTAACGGCAGTAAAAACCAGAGGTGACCTAGATTTGAAAAGCCGGAATATTGGGAGACTTGAGCTGTGCAGTGATTCTGTTGATAAAGACACGTTCCTGACATAACCGTTTCTCAGGCGGGCCAAAACAGGCAGCCAAGCAATAGTAAACAGACACAACAGCAACAAAGATTACATAAAATAACACAGAGTCTTTAAAAGCGACGTGGGAAATATTCCGGAAATTCCCCCTCAGAGCACAGCAGACTGGAAACCTGTTATGCAAGTCCTGTCAGATACAATCACTTCAGGAACCCAGATTAGCAAATGATTATGGGGATGCGAGAGCAGATAAAATGTAATTACAGACAAAACGAGTCTAAGGTCAAGCGGAAGGAGATGCAGATAAAGGTGAGAACGGAAAAGACCACAAATACGGAGGTAAACAAAGAAGAGTGGACTAGGTCAGGCGTGTCTTCCCAGCTGGTTTTCTGAGGAAAAGGGAACAGTGTTGATGCCGCACAGCTGGCAGAAGTGGTAAAAAAGGGAAGTTTGCTGTGGTTTCTGCAGACGTGCTCACGCTGCACCACGGCACATGGAAGACTGTTGATTGTTCCCTGTTTCGTGTCAGCCCAGGACATTCCAGTGTCCTTGGCCTAAACATCGTTACCGTCAGCCGTAAAAGTCCAAAACGTGGCCGCCGACAGGTTTAGGTGGTCTTTTTATTGACCCGTTGTGAAGAAGAGACGGCGCTCGACGTCCGAGCTGTCCCAACGTGAACCAGCCGGGTTTTTCCCCAACCGTCAACTGGAAACAGGCACGCTCTCGCATGGGTATGTTCCCAATGACCGAGGCCGTAGGGGACGTACATGTGCCCGTCTTACAGATGCAGCTGCAGCTGTTTGTTGCCAGTTACCTGTGATTGAGGTTGCCAGTGTGGAATTTCAGGACCAATTCTTTGTTCCTCTGTAATTCTTCTCTCAACACGCTCTTTATTTTATAAACTAGAGTTTTGAATGTGATTTTCTTCCCACCGTAAACAGACGTTCTGCAGCTACGGGAGTCTTGTGTTTGAGAAAGCCGTGGTAAATAATATCGAAATGACCCTGAAGCAGAATTTGGCACGGCTCCGAGGCGACCACACACCTGATTCACATATTTTTATTATTTTAGAGAGCAAAGAAAGACTCGTCATCCAAGTGCGAAGCCATTTTCACTTTGAGTTGTTTTCAGTGTCCTGTCGGAACGGAGCGATGGCCGCGGCTGCAACACGGACACGTTCAGGGCATTTTCGGGGTTAAGCTTTAATGCAACCAAGAAGTTAAACTCAACGTGTTTGTGGGACTAGCACGCAGAATGCTTTGCCCAGATTAGCCAGTTGTATAACCTTCGCGGCAGCCGCTATAAATCATTGCAGTGCAGAGCCACAATCAGTCTCTTTCTCTCTCTCACACACACACACACACGCACACACATGCGCGGTGTCAGCCTAGCTTGTGGAAAGCCTTTGTACACGCAGAGAATGTACGAGAGCATTCAGAGTCACAGATCAGGAGGAACAGGCTGCACAACGAGTAGCTTGTCGGCTAGCGTTTGTTACGTAAGCGCCCAAGCCTCCATGTGAACAGATTATGCTGAATTGTCTTAGCGTGTCGTAGCGTGACCGAGCAGACTTTTGTGGGATTTTTAAAGGCACAACTCGAACCGTTCAGTCAGAATCCAGACGGCCCTGGAGACAAATACAGTCAGGACAAAACAATGGAGCTTTGTTTTTCTGCACCAGTGTTTCAGTTGGGATTTCAACCTGTTTAGAGTTCAAGTTTCAGTGGGAGTCCAACCTATCTGAGCCGTTAGGTTGGACTTTGTTCCTTCCAGTCACGTCAGGCATGACACGTTTGTCTTTTAAGACATTTAAAAGCAATTATTTTTGAAAAAAATAAAAATAAAAAATTCTACTATTGTCCAAGCGCAAACGGTGGCTTTTCACCGTTTAAACTCCACGTCTGCCTCCCAGCAGCAGACGTTTGCTAACACACAAGTAAAAGCACGCAAATATCTTTCCAGTGACTCATTTTGTCCACTGTCACATGCAAATCTGCTCTGAAACTCCGCTCTAGTCACATGAAACCGTAGAGAATTTATATGTATTTAGGCCAGATACGCGTTTTCCTTCATTGATGAGTCAGGCAGCGAGGCACCGACAGGCTGTGCAGTCAAGCAGCGGACGCCCCCACAATCGCGTTTCAAACTCATTTATTTCTGTTTTTAGCCAAAAGACGGAGCTCTCAGTCCGTCGCGCCTTCTTAGAGCAGTACCTGAAACCAAATGTTAACCAAGCTGTCAACCATCACCTTTATGTTTTATCCATTGTTTATCGTTCTGTTATTTTTATTGTTCTGATTTTTATTCTTGTACGGAATCTGTTCGAATCTATCTAAAGCTTCATCCAAACATCCTGGAGGCTTGAGACACAACTCCCCTCCAATCCTACTTGTTGTCATTCCAAACACACTTTTATACTTTAGATTTTGGTGACGTTAAAGGAGCCTTTTTCTGACGCGCCTCTGCAGGATCGAGGGAGCTCCATTGGGAAGCTGGAGCCGATCTCCCCCGTGAGTCCCGTCCACATGGATCCGGACTTGGATCTGGTGCCGGCGCGCTTTTCAAAGGAGGAGCTGATACAGAACATGGACCGAGTGGACCGAGAGATCACCATGGTGGAGCAGCAGATCTCCAAGCTGCGCAAGAAGCAGGTCAGCACAAACCCCGCCTGCTCGGAGCCCTCCGAGGCTCGCGACTCCGAGGCTCGCGACTCCGAGGCTCACGTCTCCGAGGCTCACGTCTCCGAGGCTCGCGTCTCCGAGGCTCACGTCTCCGAGGCTCGCGACTCCGAGGCTCACGTCTCCGAGGCTCACGTCTCCGAGGCTCACGCCTTGGCTCGCTCTTAGAGCCAGTGTGACCGTTTTACCCACATATGGTGACCCTGGAACACCTTCCACACCAGCATGGGCTTTTTGTCCGGTCTCCTGTCCTGACTGAAACAGAAGATGAGCAGAATCGGGGAAAAGCTGCCCCGGTGAGGAGGAACCGGGAAACCGCGTTGGTGAAATCTGTGCCATGGCAGTCAACAGTGTGTGAGCGGCCATGTGTGTGTCCGCGCTGCTCAGTAGTGGAGGAAAAGCTGATCGTGGATGACACACTTAACTGGCTGTGACCTGACACGCTCTCCGCCAGAGAGAACAGAGGAGGAAAAGAACGGTTTGATATGAATGCCATGCACGTTTTTCATGTAGATGTTTCAGATTTTTAGCGTTTTAGAGCAGTAGATTTCTCCATCTCTGCCAGGGCTGGCAACCCTGACGATTCATTTCACAGTAACAATTTGAGTTGTTTGAAATGTGTGTGTGTGGGGGGGAGAGAGAGAGCGAGCGAGCGAGCGAGCGAGGCCTGCCAGGCCTGCCAGGCCTCAGTTGGCATCTGTGCAGTGAAGTCTTGGCTCTGCTGTAATAGCTGCCTTTGGATTCGGTTGCTGTTTTTTTTCTCTGCACAGCTCTCCAGGCAGCTGCATTTCCTTTTCTCTTCTCCTTTTTTTGTTTTTTTATTTAGAAAGTAGGTTAAAAATATATAAGGCTATAAATACTGGCTGCCCTGCAGGAGGAGAGGGATTATGGGGGGAGCTTTAAAGGGGCAACAAGCAAAATTCATCATTTTTAAAAGTGTGATTTCTTTTAGGCCATAGCAGACCGCCACACATCCTCTGTGTGTGTTGATCTCCAGCCTCTTAGTTTACAATCTGGTCTGGCCGTGGGTTTGTGTAAGCGTAAGGTGTTAAAAAGTGAAATGGCGAAAGGCAGAACAAAACTTTCACCTGAAGACGACCAGGATCCGATACTAAAGCAACAGCAGTCATTGGGGAATGATGGTGGATTCTAACTGATTTGCCTGCCAGCGTCATTAGCAGCAAATAGACATCTTTTGATGCTAATGCTGCCATGCTACATTGGTGCCATAACGGTTCCCTTACAGACGATAGAGCATTTTAAACCTGCAGGAAGTTCTTTTGCTTATAGGTTACTTATTGACTTCTGCACATGTGCTACAACAGAGCGATGGCGTGTTTGCACTTTGCAGATCTTTGTTCACAGGTGAGGTGAAGGGGCGGGGCAAAGAGCAGAGGTGGAGCAAGTGTGGCTCATGACACACTTTACTATGGTCTACAGACGGCACAACAGCGAACCTAGCGGCGAAAAGTAGTATTACATTGCTATTATTATACAATATACATGTTTTCTTTTTGCTCTTTTAAAAATGAATTTAAGAACCTATTGTATTTTTATTACACTTTTAAGAATGATAATGAATACAAAAAAAGTATAAAACAATTTATTCTGTATTCTGTGAATGTCATCTACAGTATATGGGCCCAGTAACTACTGATTTTTTTATTTTTATTTTTTTTTTTTAAATCCCAGTCCTTCCAGGCATTGATAATATTACACAGACAAATACTGACATACATGTAACCCCAAATTCATGGGAAACACACAACTGTGAGGCAAGTCCTGCTGCCTTCGAGCAGTTGATGTTACCTCAGTCACATTTGCGTCATCATGAGGGACTTCCTTTCATTTTACTGGAGTCTCCATTTCATTTATATAAAGACTGTTTCCTCTCTTTCTCTCCCCCGTAGATGCATTAATTCCTTTGTCGGGCAAGGCCGGAGTGGTCTTTATTGTTTTTACCTTACAGCTTCTGTCTGAGCCCTGCTGCCATCAGTCATCTCACTCCTCCTCTTGACTCTCTCACGCTGTTTTTGCGGCTGCTTTTGCAGATTGATTCTGTTGTAGCATTAAAACAACTGGACTACTTCAGTGTTACTGTAAAACTTTTTTCAAAGACACACTTGGCAGAACGCGAGGATGGGCGGGGACTAAGCTTTACGTTACCGCCTGCCTGGGCCATGTCAGCCAAGCCCCGGATGACTGGTGTGTTTTGCTTTTACTCTGACCCATTTTAAATAGGAATGAACATGGATTAGATTGCGTTTGCATTGCCAGAGGCCTGGAGTGGCACTCAGTAAACTATCTCCCTCTGCTTTCCTCTTTGTGTGTGTGTGTGTGTGTGTGTGTGTGTGTGTGTGTGTGTGTGTGTGTGTGTGTGTGTGTGTGTGTGTGTATATGTATGAGAGAGCGAGAGCGAGAGAGAGAGTGTGTGTGTATTCTTGTACTGAGCACCAAAATACTCATTCTGCCAGTGAAGTGAGGACATTTGAACTAGTTAGGGTTAAGGTAAAGGGCTGGGGAATACATCATGCCAGGCACGCCAAACCCACTCCTGGAGGGCCGTAACCCGACCGGGTTTTCCAATATAGCAGCTGGAAAATTATCTTTTGGAAAGCTGTTTTCTTCTGGGGCAGCTATGCCTATAAATGTCCTCACAAAGATGGAAGCGTATGCACGCGTGTGTGTGTGTGTGTGTGTGTGTGTGTGTGTGTGTGTGTGTGTGTGTGTGTGTGTGTGTGTGTGGGGGGGGGTTGGACTTGATTTAACTGCAGTTAATCTGTGTGCATGTCACTCTGACACTTGGCTCCCAGAGCCAGAAACAGCCGAATGCTCTTGCTCTGTTTCTTGTCTGGTAGCGTGCAACTGAAATCCCTACATTTGCGATTAAATGCTGATTTTTGAATTTTTATTTTTGACAAATACACTTACAGTACAATAAGCTTGGAAGACTCTATCGTAATATAAAAATGTTTAATAACGTTAGAGGTACAGATACATAGTTTCTGCCGGGTGCAGCAGAAAATGGCATCTGCATTATTACATTTTTCTATTCTGCTGTTTTGGCTTTACGTGATCTGGATTTCTGGGGCCAGTTAGTGAGTTTGGATCCATCCGTCACTGTCCGATCACGTGAGCGAGCAAAATCGCTGTTTAAATACTTTATTAGCTTTTTTCACTCAAGTGCTCTTTAGCGAGTAGCAATGACACCAACGACCTCTAGAGGGCAGTGGTGTGACGGAGACTGACCATGTAGAAATTTAAAGTCCAACGAAGACAAACCAAAATGACTTTAAAAACATGCGTGCACCTGTCTAAGTTACTGTAAAAAAAGATTACTTTAATGCAATTGAATTACCTATGTTTTATTTGTTTGTATCTGACTTCAGATTCAAAAACTTTATTGTCCATCAGTGACAACTGAGCTCAAAATTAACGCCACAAAGACATTAAAAAAAAGAAACTACAAAGGCATGTCTATTTTGCTTTGTTTATGCATAAACAATAACATCTAATTGGTTTAAATTGGTGTGTTTTACGTCTTTGTGGCATTTGTTTTGTGCCTGTCACTGTGCGATGAACAATAACATTTTTCAAAAATCGAATCATTACCTAGCAACATGGTCGCTAGGAAGCCAGCGGGCAGATGAACACAAGCCGTCCGGAATCTGGGCAGCGCACAAAAGTCTCAGAACGACAACCATGTTGTTGATCGGATTGGTAAACAAGACATTACGGCCGATGGTGCATCCAGCCAACACAGATGTTTCTGTAACTGCATGTGTGGAATAGGAAAGACAACTTTTGAATCTCAAGTGTAAATACTTAAATTTTAATTGACACTACACAAACAAAACCTTTGGAGCAATGTCTAATTTTGCTTCCACTTAACTTTAAGAGCAGAACTTTTAGACTTGTCTTCATGCGTACGTGTTTTTTTATTGCTAGTAATGGTGGAGGCACCTGTTGGCTAAAGGGCCAGACTCCATTAACTGCAGCTCATCACCTCTAAATAACAAGAAACTGTATTTTCTACAGCAAATCGATCTTTCAGCCTGTCACGCTGCTTTGACTGGCTGAAAAACGAGTATCAAACACCAGCTTGTCTGTGAAAACCTTTCTTAATTTGTCTTTGAATGTTTTTTTGTCTGTCGGTTGCAGCAACAGCTGGAAGAGGAGGCAGCAAAGCCCCATGAGCCCGAGCGACCGATTTCTCCACCTCCGAGCGAGGCCAAGCACCGCAGCCTGGTCCAGATCATCTACGATGAGAACCGGGTCGGTGGAATATTTCCTTCCTTCACCCGGTTCCACACAGGCAAACGGCTGTCAGCAAACCCGGGGTTGTCCATCTGCTGCTCAGCCTTGAATCCCAGGCCCACACACGACAACAACCAGATTCCAGTCTTCTTCTGCAAAATGAGCGAGTGTAACTTTGTGGTTAGGGTTTTATGTGGAACCGTTTAACGGTGCAGTTCGGAGCGCCTTATTGAGATGGTGCTGTTATTCCTGGTGCTTTCAGTCCCTCTAGTGGTGAAATCTACGAGAATACGGAGGCACGTGGAGCAGAAACCCCCCCACTGGCATTCCGCCACTATTCATGAATCCTCATGGGCTCATGTTTGGAAACTAAGCGTAATTGGCCACTTATTTTGAAGTTTTTATGTCTGTGAACTCAAAAACGCTGCGTGTCCTGCAAGCAGACAGCCTTTGTTGGTAATGTATATAGTTTTATAACTTCTTTGCCATTTCCAATGAATTTGTGAATCAGACAACAGAGATTGTGACATTTCGAGGCGGAGTCGTGCCATTTGGCCTCTTGCGCAGCGCGGGGGTGCAGCTGGAAGCCTGCGTGCGTGCTCGTCTGTGTGCGTGAACTCTTCTGCGGTCTCACATTGAAGTCGGTTAGGGGGAGACGGACTTTGGGAGTTTGAGCGAAGCACCTCCTGCGTTACTGTCACAGCCAAGCGGAGCCGACGTGGTGGCTGTATGCTGATAAAGGTTGACGCGCACGCATGCACGCACGCAGGGAGCAGCTGGAGTCGTGTTCTCATTTACCAGCCGTCCATCCGCCCTGGCTGCCGTTGTGTGAGTGTCGCCGGAGGAGTGAAAGCAGACAGAACACAGCAGAGTGTGTGTTATTTAGCGGTAAACCTGCCTGAAGAGCCTGGGAGCGACAGCAGCGAGGAACCATCTACCCGCCCATCTCTGCCTGGAGGTTGTCGCTTGCCGCGTTGATTTGCGTCCAGTTTAAAGTTTTCCCAAAGAGTTTCCCATTTCCAGCCCTTAGAGTAAAATCCCCCCATAAATGTCAACATATTGCACCCTGGCACATCTTCACACGTGATGCAGAAGCGCCGAAGCGTTCTGCTGGCCGTTCTTTGGCTTTTTCGGCTGTCTCCCACTCACTCCCACGTGTTTTCATGCCTCCTGCTCTTTCTCTCCCCCTCCGTTAGCGGAGGGGCGTCATCTTTCGGTGCTCTGTGAGAGAGGGAGCTCAGGGAAGCAGCCGCGGCCCGGCTGCGCTGAAAAGCTCCGCTCATAGTTTTGACAGCCGTCCCTTCATCTTTCCGTCCGTCCTACGGTCCATCCATCACCCATCTGTCCGTCCGTCCAGTGACCAAGTGGGCAGGCTCCTTCGGTTGCCGTGGTGATTGGCAGAGGTGCGGGAGGATAGCTCATGCACTCCTTCTCTTTGTGTTTTCTCTCAGAAAAAAGCGGAAGAGGCTCATCGGATCCTGGAGGGACTGGGACCTCGGGTGGAACTGGTGAGCCAGGGCTTTCCTTCTTCCTTGAAATAACGAGCGCTGGTCATGATTTCCCTCTGCGCTTTCATACCCGAACACTAGATATTAAGGCAACCACGCTTTTGTTCTCTACTCTACTTTTCCCCTTTCTTTCCTTCTTTTTTTTGGCTGTCATCATCAGCAAACCCTCCGCACTATTTTTGATAAACGCGGCTTTGGGGATCGCCACCAGCTGGTTCCAGGTTCTGCCTCCTGTGTGGAAGGAAAAACGCTCTCCTTAAATGAAAGCGCTCGTTGAAGCTGTTGCTCATTTCTGAGCTGATCACATGGTTTGACTGGGGTGGAGTGGGAACATGTGATTGATCGCTGTGTTCTTTCTCATCTTCCAGCCTTTGTACAACCAGCCTTCTGATACCAAGCAGTACCATGAGAACATCAAAATGTGAGTCTTCTTCATTCGTTCAGAAACAGAAACAGAACTGTTCAAGGCGGTACAAACGTCAGAGCGGGTGGCTGCGCACACGCAGAAGCCGGGGGAAGTATATCCGAGGTGACGCATCTTCCTCTTTGAACGCGTCGCCTGTTGCCATTTGGGAGAAGGGTTCTTCTCAAGGCTGCTTCCACCACCTCCACAGACAGCAAAGGAGGATCTGAACTGGTCCTAACGTGACCTCAGCATCCAGTCCAGACTCAGATGTAACCCCCCGATTCCTCACTAGTTTGGTGTTTTCTGCTCTGTGGCTACAGAAAAGAAGTCCCTAAAGGTCCAGTAGGTGTGTGACGAATTAAAAAAAACCCAAACTAGGTTTGGTTTTCTCATGAGGATCCAGATCTCTTATTATCCACCAGCACTCAGATGTTAAAAACCACAAACTTTACTCAAAGTGTAGAATTAGAAATAAAGCTGCTCTGAATGAGGACAGCTAGCGGATAACGCAGCCGTCAGACTCAACCTCCAGAGGTGTGTTGCCCAAATAAAGGCCCAGAAGCTACTGGAAGCTCTCCTCATCTGTCCGGCGGACCCGCCTGGTTCTGTTGCCGTTGGCCGCTTTCGATTCGCTCGACATGTTTGCGAACGCAGCTTTTCCCACTGGCTTCTCCTGCTGTTTGGCACTTTTCCCCCTCTCTGCTCTTCCTCATCCTCGTCCTCATCCTCTGTTGCCCTCAGAAACCAGGCGATGAGGAAGAAGCTCATCCTGTACTTCAAGAGGAGAAACCATGCTCGTAAGCAGTGGGTGAGTAGAGGGCCGCCATGGCGACCGTCTGCGGGGACCCGGGCCGTGACGGATGGCTGCCGGGAAACTGGGCCAGCCGCCGCTCCAGCTATGGAGCCGCGGAACAGCTCTGCCCCGAAGGAAGGAAAACAGGAAATATCTCAGAACCCTTTTTAAAAAACCAAGGAAAATGGAACTGGCAGCTAATGAGTGCGCCCTGACAGCTCAGGCTTGGTTAGCGCGGCGCGTGAACCCACCACAGCGGCAAAAAGCCTTTTTTTCTCTCTCCGTGGCTTCAGGAACAGAAATTTTGCCAGCGCTACGACCAGCTGATGGAAGCGTGGGAGAAGAAAGTGGAGCGCATCGAAAACAACCCACGGCGCCGAGCCAAGGAGAGCAAGGTGCGAGAATACTACGAGAAGCAGTTCCCCGAGATCCGCAAGCAACGAGAGCTGCAGGAGCGCATGCAGAGGTGGGCCTCCTTCACTCTTTCATTTTATAGAAGAAAAGCTGTTTCGAGCTTTTAACGCAGTAAAACACAGCTACTCCTGTAGGTGATGTTTAATGAGCTAACCATGCTAACACTTGAATTCTCTTCTCCTCATTATTGGGGTTTAATTTTTATTATTTTGGACTTTTTTTTTGAATATTTCAGTAGTTTCTAATAGTTTGGGCGCGTTAACTAATGAACTAATTAGCGTCCCGACTGTGAAGACGGGTTGTCTCAGCCGTCCAAGGGTGGACGTGACGCTGCTTTGTTCTTCCTCCGCAGTCGTGTTGCGCAGAGAGGAGGTGGCCTGAACTCCTCTGCAGCTCGCAGCGAGCACGAGGTCTCCGAGATCATCGATGGAATATCGGAGCACGAGGTGAGCTTGTCCCTGACGGGAGACAGGCTCAGTCCGGGTTCGAGCTGGTCACATGCTCACCTCAATGACCCCATCAGACGGAAAAAAAAAAAAAGTCTTCTTCCCCTTTTGATTGTCAGAACACAGAGAAGCAGATGCGCCAGCTGGCCGTCATCCCTCCGATGCTGTTTGACGCCGAGCAGCAGCGCATCAAGTTCATCAACATGAACGGGCTGATGGACGACCCCATGAAGGTGTACAAAGACCGGCAGGTGATGAACATGTGGAGCGAGCAGGAGAAGGAGACGTTCAGAGAGAAGTAAGCACTGCCTTTTCTCTTCACCTTTGTCCGAGCAGCTAGCAAAACTGCTAGCGTTTTGTTCTGTTTTGTTTTATGCGTCGTCATTGGTTTTGAATCATTTCAGGTTCATCCAACACCCCAAGAACTTTGGCCTGATTGCTTCTTTTTTGGAGAGAAAGGTATATATTATGGATGCTTGTTTTCCCCCCTTCTTTCTTCCTCTCTTCGACCTTTGGTCTCCAACGGAATTTCTTTGTTGTTTCAGACGGTGGCAGAGTGTGTGCTCTTTTACTACCTGACCAAAAAGAATGAAAACTATAAGAACATAGTGCGCAGGAACTACAGACGCCGAGGAAGAAGCCAGGTATTCTAAGTGATGTCTGTGAGTGTGTGTCCATCCAGCTAGCGGCTAGCTACAAGGACGCCCCCAGTTTGCATGTCAAATACAGAAAGGCTTGAAGTAACACGATGTATCTACAAGTCAACTACTGGACTATAAGTCGCCTTTTTTTTTTTTAAAGTTTGGCTGATCCTGCGACTTGTACTCACATACGACTTATTTATATTCAAATGTGTTCTTTCACACGGACCAACATGACCAAGGAGTACAAACTGCCTTTATCCCCCAGAGGGCGCTCTAGGCTTGTGGCAACTAGCAGCGTGTGCTGCTCCTGTACCACTGAAAATTCATTTAAACAATAACTTGGCAACAACTACAAAAAGAACACAGATGCCCCTCTCCCAAAATATTCCCCTCTACTGAGGATGAAGAATTCAGTGGATTCGGTGATGTGGAATGAGATGGGAATGCTGGTGAACTTCCACTTGTTTCCACTGGAAATTGTTTCCTTCCACTAAAACAAAGAGAGCGGAGCGTCTGGCTAATATTGTTCATGTGTACAAGAGTGTAGCTGCTGCTCATCACAGTTTTTCACTTTTTTGCCTCTTCTTTCAGGAGAACATGTGTACTTGAGAGAATATGACCCTTTATTTTGGTGCCTGAGTCCTGAAATAGACCCCAGTTATATTTGTTGCGTTTGAAGAGGGCTGCTGCTGCTAGTTTTTTCTTTTTTTCTCACGTCTGAACCCTGACCTTAATAGCTCAGACAGGAACCTACTGAGGAAGTGGGATTTTTTTTTTTTTGTGCTTTAAGAGCAGATTTTACAAAGCCTTCAACTGCTTTTATGCATAACAAGCAGCCTGTGAATGACGGACTCAGGAATAGGTTTTTTTTTTAATTGTTATTTAACAACACCATGCAAAATACGCTTTCTGAAGCATCAGATTAGAAAAAACCGGCAGATGTCCTTGGAAAAAGGTCTGTAGGTTAAAGAGTTCAGGGCTATGATCAACATTGGTGAATGTTCACAAGGAATTAAAGCAAAAACCTTCTACATAAGCTAATAAACATCAGGAACTTGTTAGCGTGCAGACGTCGGTTTCTCCCCAAGACAAAGGTGACCAGTTCAGTGTCAGTTCATGCATCTGAATGCAAAATTGGCCAGTTTTTCATTCTTTCAGCGTGCGAGCAAAGATCTGTTTTCAGGCACTAAAACGTGCATCAGCAGAAACGAGTTTTGTGCGTTTTCTTCTCTACCATCTGCCGTCTGCTCGCTAGTAAACGGCCATTTTAGCGCTGATGCAGCATTTTACAGGCCAAGTCAAAAAATATAAGTCCACAAATCCTCCACATGATGCTTCGGTCGTCTGGATCAAAAAGTCCAATTAGTGAGAAACATCCTGGTGAAAATGAAAAGCCTCAAAGCTGCCGTTACAGTCTGATTCCTGTTGTTGTTCTAGCCGGGTGTAAGTGTGATGTTGGCTGTTTTTTCCAGCACGGCCAGCAGCAGCAGCAGCAACAGCAGCAGCAACAGCAGCAGCAAGTGCAGCGAAATAGCCAGGAGGAGAAGGAGAAAGAGGAGAAGGAGGCAGAGAGGGACGAGGAGAAGAACGAAGCCGAAGAAAAGGAGGATGGAATGAAGTGCGTCACCCTTTTCAGTCCCCACTCTTGTTTGTAGTAGATGATGATCATGTTTGGGCAAATGGGGATGTCTTTTCAATCTGCCACTATTGGCTACGATGGAGCGGTTTGCTGTGGGTGGGTGGCTGGGTGGGCGCAGGAGTAAAGGAAATGATTTCAGGCGTCGCGCCGAAACATCTTAAAGGCAACAGAGGCTCTTCCGAACACCGGTTTTCCGTTCAAGCATCTGGGCGCTTCAACGGGGGTCGCATCGGCCGCCGTGACGGAGCACGGAGGTGGGGGCGGGCTGCTGCGGCACCCGTGGGGCCGACCCCACCGTCTCAGCTCTATTTAGGGTCCAGCTGATGGCCTCTGTGCAGTTAATTTAGGAAGATGGATTGAGAGGCCTGGCCTCATTTTGCTGTCCACTAGGTAATTTCCAGGTCTAACTTAAACTTAAAATAGCAACGTTGGCTGATTGCGGTACTCTAACGCAGGGATGACACTTCTGGAGAAGATGCGGAGGACAAGGAACCCGCCGTGGCCTTTAAGGGTCGACGCACCGCCAACAGCCAGGGGCGGCGCAAGGGTCGCATCACCCGCTCCATGACCAGCGAGGTGGAGGAGACGGCCACACCGCCGCTCAACAACGAACTGGGTCAGTCCGGACGCCTTGCTTTCAGATTGCGCTTCTGCACCAGCAGCAAAGATCTGATTTGCTGCTCACTTGATCTAGTTGCCACTCGCCTCCCCTCCACACGGGGGCGCTGTCGCTTTTATCTTGGCGCGTTTAGGCTGCCGCCGCCGCCGCTGATGTGGTTTTTTTTCCATGCTTCAGCATTTTTGTAGTCATCTTTAGCCCACATTTGGGTGAATCCCCTGCTGACTGGGCCTGCCGAGGCTCCGCATGCGCCCCCCCGGCGCCCTTCACCCGCCCTTGAAGACAGCATGTAAACGTGTTTGCCAGCCAGGGCCAGGGCCGGGGCCAGGGGCCAGGAGCCAGGGGCCAGTCTGGCTCTCTGCCTGCGCAGGGAAAGAAGCCAGTTGTTATGTCTCTAATCATTAACTGACTTCTCTCTTTAGATTTCCTGCTTCCTCCATCTAAAGCAAACAGTCCCCTGTGACCCATGCCACAGTGCCTCTCCGGCACCAGCTCCCCTGCCCCCACCCAGCTTTTTAATCGCTTTTTCTCTCTCTCTCTCTCTCGCTCCAATTTCTCACTTTCTTTCCTCTCGTCAGTCACTCCCTAACTGACTTTGTGACAACTGCCCACTGCCCCTCCTCCTGCCTCCTCTAACTTGCCGACCTTTTTTTTTTAACAGCCAATCTGGAGATGAGCGAGAGCTCCCGTTGGACAGAAGAAGAAATGGAAACTGCTAAAAAAGGTAACCTGAAATCAGCCTTTCGCCTCCTTTCGTAGGTAATAATCGTTTGTGAATCAATAACGAAAGTGAACAAATGCTCGTAACTCTCTGAAAAGCGTAGATCTTTGATGTGACTCTGACTTCCTGTTGAACACACACGACCACGTGGTGTGTGGGTGTGGGTGTGCGTGCTTGTGCGCTTGCACCAGTCCGCCTGGAAGGGATCTGCTGCTCTTTGGAGCTAAGGGCCCATCTCTTTGGGTCAAGGCAGCCTGCGCCGTTATCAAGGCGGCTGTAAAGTCTGCCTGTTATCAGGCGGGCCCCTGCAAGCGCAACAGTCGTTAACTCAGCCTGTTTACGCTCTGCCCCGGCAGACTGTTGCTAAATCACAGAGGTCACTGACATTCAACCCGCTTTCCTCGCACAGCAGCCATCCAAGTGTACAAGGATGTTTGCTGAGTGCACACAATCGGTCCGTTTTGGGCGTTTTCAGCTTTTGGGGGCCTTTTTGCACGGCCGGTGTAGCTGCTCGCTTTTCCACCAAAATTCAGATGTTGCAGGATTTATCCCAGATTTACGTGACAAACCAAACACCCGTGGTGTTCCCCCTGCTTCCTCACTGGCTTCCATCACCAAGCCTGAAGTTGGGCTGGTCCACAGGTTGCTAGTGGAAAACGGAGCAAATGCTCAGAAGCGGCTCACCTGTATCAGCCGCTCAGCTGTTTGGCTGCGCTGGTGCCGCTCAGGCGTGTGTGTGTGGGTGTATACTGCTGTCAATGAATCTGTACCTCTTGGTGAAAACGGTGCTCGAGTTCCTGCTGCGATCAGTCAAGAGTCACGTCTTTTACTTGGGGCTCGTCTTTTGAACCCGTTGCCGTAGATTGAACGACTGTTTTTTTGAAAAGTAGAGTTTTAGGGATGATTTTTAAAAGCAGAGCTCCTATTTTCTCCCCGTCGTTTTGCTGTGAAGCCGCTGGGGTTTTTGCAGGATGTAGATGATGTTACGTTGTTCTGCTTATGAGTAATTAAACCGAAACCCCCACCTCCACTGGCGGTGTATCCGCGGGCAGGAAACACTGTAAACACACTCGGTCCTGAGGAGCCATGTGTCACGCAGGGTGTGTGTGTGTGTGTGTGTGTGTGTGTGTGTGTGTGTGTGTGTGTGTGTGTGTGTGTGTGTGTGTGTGTGTGTGTGTGCGCGCGTGCGTGTGCGTGTGCTATACGTGATTCGCGCCTGGTCGGCTTCCGCACACCGTTGTGCGGTAATCCCGGTCTGTGTCTCCAGTTCCGTGTTCTAGTACAGTGGGATTAGCGGGGCTCTTGGTCCTGGTGGATGTGCCCGGTGTGGCGGCGAGCGTGCGGTAAGAAGGGCTTACGTAACGCTCGCCACCACAGAGCGCCGGCCACAGCTCCTGAGGCCACGGAGGAGGAGGACGAGGAGGAGGAGCTGCTCATCCGCAGCGGCCCACACATCTGACAAGTAGGGTTCCCCGTCAGAGAGCCCGTGTTTCCAGCCAGGGAGCTTCGCCTCCACTGATGGCGTATTTCTGCACCTCGAACAGGCTCCGCCCATCTCCCAAAACACAGGAAGGAGGGAAGCAACCATCACTTCAGCTGCTGTTGTTACTACAGAGCGGCTCTTTACCTCTGTGCGCTCCATTTGACTCCTGCTTGGGATGTTGTCTCGGCCCCAGAAACACACACACACACATACACACACGCACACACACAGACTAAGTTGGCGTCGAGCTAAACTAGAGAGAGGTCACATTCAAGATGAGAAGCAGGTCAGTCAGGAAAAATGTGAAAGCCTTTATGCTTTCTCATGGTATCAACATCAAGTCCCTCTCTCCACCCGCTCCTGCTCTCTCTCTCCTTCTCTCTCCCCCTCTCTCTCTGTCTCCCCTCCCTCTCCTCCTCTATTTTTGCTCTTGGACTGTCTGAGTGTGTGCTTGTGTCTGTGTGCTAGTGTATTAGCAACAGACAGAAGAGAGAGTTCCAGGGAGTGTGTACTCACTTGTGTGTGCACGCGTGCGTGTAAGAGCGCGTGTGTGTGTATGTGTGTGTGTGGCGTGCCTGCTGGCAGGCCGAGGTGGAGGGAGGGACAGACTGACGGAGGAAGAGAGGGGGAAAAAAAACCCAAGAGAGATAAAGGAGAGATCAGATGAGGGTAGAGCGAGGCAGAGCACAAGCGCCTCCCCTCAGTCCCACTTTTGTGCGGAAACCGTCCCAGACGACTGCCATTCGGAAAGGATGAGGCTCAGGAGAAGAAAGCCGTCCCCCCGGAGCGCCGAGGGCTCGGAGTGAAACGCAGGGACGAGGCTCGCCAGCATGTTGCGTTCCGGGTCCCGTCGGCCCCACACCACCTAAAGCACCGAGCCAGTGGGCGGAGGAGCGCAGGCCGAGCTGGTGGCACCTCCCGGGCTGGCGACCAGCAGGCCCGCTTTCAGGCAGCTTCCCGCCTGTCCCAGCAGAGTCGCAGGACGACGCCAGGCATGTGACAGGCACAAGCAACCTTTTTTTTTTTTTTTTTTACTACCTGCACCTGGTTCTCTGGGAGGAGCCGATTGGAATACAGCCTGCTGATTGGACGTCGGCTCCCACTGCTTTAGCACCGCGGCTGTTCATTGGCTCCCTGTCGGATGTGCGTTACTCCGGACCTCGAAGCAGTTAGCTCTTCAGAGAAGCGTCTTCTTCTGTATAATGGAATGAATTGTATGTGGCTAGCTAAAGTAAACTTTGGCTCTGAGTAAATGACGTGTGTAGTTGTTGCTCTAGGCGGGTTTTGGTGCTTGTGTGTGCTTTAGGGTGTCGCTCTGGCTTCTGTGATTAAAGCCTGCTCCTGTTCTTCCACTTGTTTGCGGCTATCAAAGATTAATAGGTGTCAGTAAGGTTTCTCAGGCTTGGAGTGAGCCCAGCCCTGCTCGTTATCAGATCGGCTGCACCTTTGCTGGCGATAATAATGTAATCCAGTCGGTTTGGCCGAATTTTTCCACTTTCAAAAGACAGACTGTAGGTTATGGCCGATTATTCCTTTGCCAAATGGGTCGTTTTAGCGTTGCAATGCTCCTGCGGGTAACGTCTGTTTAGGAAGTACACTCGGTCGATCTCAATCAGCCGCTAGGTTGTGCGATGTGTCTGGATATTGTTTTCAAGCTTCTAATTATGAAGCTGTTGTCTTTTTGTTGACCAGTTTAACGCATCGTTGCCTTCTGTGACACTCGTGCGGCCATGCAGAGTTTATTGCTGTCTTATGTGCATGCATGCGTGCACATAAGCAAAGTTGCCTTCTTTTTCAATGAAGATGATGCCGATTGCTGCTGTTATTATTGGTGGTCGTTTTAGTATTGGTGTCATTGTTCATACACTCCTGAAAATCAAGGGCTAAAGAGTCTCGTCTCGGGAGGTGTTGGTGTTCTTAATACCACCACCTTCTCTACAACTACTCCTCGCGGAGGCCAACCTGTTGCCATAGTTTCAGCCTGGCACAGGAAACATGTTGGTGGTATAAAAGCAAAGCCTCTCGCAACACACAATGTTAATTAGTTGCCTTTTGCTAACAGCCAGCTTTCAGGATGGAGCGTTAACTCTCTGCTCTCCGGCCATCGGTGGGATGCACACGGTCATGTGCTTGCCGGCGGCAGGATTCTCGTAGCTAGGCCACATCAAAGCCGGTGAGATGATTCCACAGAGCGACCTCAGTGGAGAGCTGGTGATGTCATTGGTCTCGGCGATGGCTCCACAGCCCCATTACCACCACCACTGCTCCTCTGTGGTCCAGCTGGGATTCCTGCCGCTAGCGTCCAACCTAGCGATTATCCTAAGGCTAATGTTGTCAGGGAACAAACTGAGATGATATAAAATGTGAAAATGTTCCATTATTAACTTCTGGTTGAAAGACGCCAATGTAAACATGGATCTGACTGATGGAAGAGGAAAGTGGGGAGGAAGTACCATCACCGTTGGGACCGAAATGAAGAATGGTGGCTCCCGTTTGTGCGACTCGTGTCCTAATCTGGTCTCTGTGTTCCAGGCCTCCTCCAGTATGGTCGGAATTGGTCCGCTATCGCCAAAATGGTGGGATCGAAAACCGTGTCGCAGTGCAAGAACTTCTACTTTAACTACAAGAAGAGACAGAAACTGGATGAAATTCTGCAGCAGCATAAAATGAAATCGGTAAGCAGCACACTCACTCGCGCTCGGAAGGTTTGCGCGGCGGTTCCTCATCGGGATGATTGTGTTGACCCAGGAGAAGGAGAGGAAGGCCCGACGCAAGGGCAAACCCACGCAGAGCGAGGAGACTAGTTCTTCCTACCCTGCAGAGGAGGAGGAACTGGAGGGCTCAGGAGCCAGCGGCAATGAGGAGGAGGCCCCCGAAGATGTAGAAGGTCTGCTAGCACATTTCTGTCAAATGATCAAATGAAACGGAGCATAATGGGCGCTTTCGTTCAGAGAAGACGCGCGTTGGCTATAATCTGGGGGAAAACTAGCCTTTTTCTGCCAAAATAGCTAAATGTTGCTAAATGCTAATGAATTCGATGTGTCATTTGGTTGACGTTTGAAGCCGACTGTTGTCCCGCCAGGAGGAGCCAACAACAGCTCGGACACCGAGAGCTTGCCCTCGCCGCACTCGTCCGAGGACAGTAAGACCAAGGAGGACGCGTCAACCAGGTCGAAAGCCGGCTCCAACGCCGGGGACAAGGACAGCGCTGGGAGCGGCGTAGGTCCCGCCGGGGACGAGAAGGCCCCCGTCAAGGAGGAGGCGGCCATCAAGCAGGAGGTAAAGACTGAGCCAGGGGAGCCCAGCAAGGAGCAGTCGACCGCGCCGAGCGACGCTACCGATAAAAAGCCTCCCGCCGAGGAGATGGAGGAGGCCAAGAGCTCCGCCAAGAGCTCCAAGAAGGAGCAGGGAACAAAACCAGGCTCCCACGGGGACAGCGACTCGAGTGCCACTTGTAGCGCCGACGAAGTGGAAGAGACGGAAAACGCGGAAAAGAGCCGGTAAGAAACCCGGCCTGTTTTGACGTAGAGCTCCTTTAGATAAAAACGTTGCTCCACAGTGTGCTGACGTTGTCACGGGGTTACACACTTTGGTTTGAGCTGCCCTACTTCCCTGTTCGGCGCTAAAGCCACTCGCAGGTTTTTTTTTTAACTTTTTGTAAACGGGATCCTCTAGGTCTGACTCCACCAAGCCGCGGTGTGTATGTGGCTATGAATGAGGTCACATAAATGGGTGTCAGATGCGTGGGAGGAGTGATTAGCCGTGTTTGCGCGGTATTACCTTTTTTCCATGACAGCGGACTACATGTACTGGCAGAGCCAAGGGAAACACGGCCTCTCTGCCAAAGCAAACACAGGCAGGGAAGGAGAGAGATTCGGACTACACGCACGCGCTTTTTGTTGCTGCGCATCAAAGCACGTCTGTCACTGATTCCCACTGGTTTTTTGTGTGTTTTGTTTTGGTTTTTTTTTCTGTCTCGCACAGATGTACGAGACAGATATGTGGATTTTAACTCGCAATTGATTGTGACGAGACAGACAAATGCTGAACACTCGAGAAAACGCTTGAAAACCATAAAAGCCACGCAGTAATTTTCAAGAGTGTGCAGATATCAGCTGCACGTACCTTTTATCTCCCAATTACATAACGGATAGTAATGAAATGCTATTTGCTGACTCGTTAAAATGGCCAACTAGACCAGTCTTCTAGTTAGGAGCATCCCAGTCATTAGCCATGGACTCACACCAAATACAACAAACCAAGCTTGATTTAGGCTTGTTTACCTGTACGTGCAAACGTAAAGTTGCACCGGGGAAATGTGGGACTTGCAAAGACGAAGAGCCATGTAAGGTTCCGTTATTCTGCACATCTCTTTAGCTGAGGTCTCTAATGTTCCAGCAAAAAGAAAAAAAAATGCATTTACCACATACCTTTAGCCTCTTTAATTAACAAGTGATGCAAGTGAGCGTTTTAAGCTGATTAGGAAAAACCCTGATGCCACAAAGGAGATTTCCCATAAGGTTCTGGTGAAAAACCAAGATCATAGTAGCGCTAAAACTGTGAGCTACAGACCCTAAAAAAGGTAGCACGCATAGCTGCTGGTGCACGTTCATTAGCCATTCTACTTTGTAGTATTTTCGATGGCTGTTGTACAAGTTTTGATAAAAATTGGCCTCTTTTCCCTCCCTCCCTGCATCGCTGGGGCCCAGGCTTGTTGTCCTCTTTAGAAACGGTGAAAAACAAACATGAATGACTGATTATTTGTGGGAGAAAATGATATCTGGTATCTCTGAAACAAATGCGCACATTCAAAAGAGTGACACATTCCAGATGGAACACTTTCTTCTGAGGGGTTCTCAGTACTGGCTGGACCACTTGGACTGCAGTCAGAACCAACAGCAGCATGTTTTGACCCTGTACGAGACCACAACCAGCTTACAGCAACTTCCAAAATCGGACTTTTCCCTGTTTCTGCGTAGAATAACACCCCCCCGACCGAGCCTGCTGAATTACACCCAGGATGGGGTCATCTCGTCCCCCCTGCAGAAACCCATGGACCTGAAGCAGCTCAAGCAGAGGGCCGCCGCCATCCCCCCGATTGTGAGTTCACCCATTTTATGCCCGAGTTTCCAACCAATCCTGTTTGTCTTCCTGGTACCAACAAACAAGAAACAAATGCAACTTTTTCCTTCTTGACGCGTGTAGATGCCTGAGGCCTCCATGCTGGCCGAGCAGCACAGCGGTGGCGGCAAAGCGGCGGTGCCCCCCCACGCTCTGGCTCTGTACCAGCAGCAGATCACCATGGCTCACGGAGAGTCCTCTCAAGAGGGCAAACAGCAGCAGCCCCTCCCAGGCCAGCTGGGGAAACAGCAGCCATATCACCCGCAGGCAGACAGAGACAGAGACAGCCCGCAAATACGCTCCCGCAGCCCCTCCAGCAGCGATAAGGACGGTACGGGGACCACAAACGCCACGCGCAGGCTCCCAGCGCTGTTTCAGTCTTTCCCACACCGGGTTTTCCGTCTTTGTCCTTCCTGCAACTCCCGCTGGCCCTCCAGGTTGATACGTGACGTTGCTCAGGAAGAAAGATTAGTAGGTGCTGGTGAATAATCAAGGTGCTGCTGCTGCAGTTTCAGGCCAACCCTGTGCTAGTTTTCTGAGTTTCCTCGCTGCTTGCGCTAACCTTCAGAGTTTGTTCTTTAGCGCTTTGGGCAGAAAGTTCTTTCTGGGACACTCGTGCCTGATTAATCACCTGGTCCTGCTAGTGACCCCGAAGGGAAGACAGTCTAGTTTGCTGTATTTACTGTTGGCCGGTGAGCCTTGCCTCTGCGCTGAAGACGGCAGACGTACGTTTTATAGCCAACGTGAGTCGTCGGATCCAAAGTGTAACAACTTTCTTTATCCGGAGAGGATCTTTGCCAGATCTTCCACAGCTGCGCTTTTCATGTCTTCCTCTCAACCTGCTGCTTGGTTGTTTTTTTTCTGGTTGTCACAGAAACGAATGAAAATGTATTGCAGGGCCCCTTTTTCTGACTGTATTCAGTTTCCAGATGTGTTTGGTTTGACGTCGTGTGTTAACAGCCGTGCGCACTCCGCATTTGTAACCTTCCTTTTCCGGTTTTGCCAACTTCTCCTGTTGACTTTGCAAATGATCCAACCTGACATCCGTCACTGATGACAGTAGTTCAGCAGATTCTCAGTTTTGCTCGTTAGTTCTGATACTTTATCATCACTACTGTTAGAATTTGCCACTTGGCTGCCCCGAAAGCTGCCTGTTTGTCATTCCCAATTGTCTTTTTTCAGACAAGTCCCGCGCTTTTTCTCCACATAATGAATCCAAGAAGCACGCTGTGGGCCCTGACGAAGCGAGGGCTCCCGGCCTGGGCCGCCTGGTTCCCTCCCCTTACCCCATGTCCCCCAGAGACATAGCCAAGATCAGCCATGACCAACATCTCCTCCACTTCAACTGTGAGTCTTCTTTTCTTCCTCCTCTGGGAATCCTTCACTTTAATAATTGATGGAAAACCAAATGGCTGCAGCACTCGCACGACGCCGCGCAACCCTCACACCCCCGTACATCTTCCAAGCGGAGGAGTAAAGGCTGACGGGCAGCGGAGACGGGGCGGCTGTTTGGAATATGTTTTCATGCGATTGAAATAGGGGGAAAAGGTGGTGAAAAAAGAGAGAAACGATGTCTCCGGTCCTCTTTCCAGCGTTCCAGCAGGGAGCCCACCCCGCAATCGTTGGTCTCCCGCAAGATGGCGGCCGGTTAGCAGCGGTGAGACCCCTGAGCATGCCCGAGCCACCGCCACTCATTTCCTCCACCAAGCAAGGCGGTTCCATCACACAGGTGGAAAAGAATTAGCATTTCCAAAGGCAACGATCCAGAGGTTTTCTGTTTTTCAATTGCAGTTCAACTTCACCCGTTTTGTTCTTCAGGGCACGCCCGTCCAGCTGCACAGTCCAGCTCACAGCTTGGACCACGGGAAGATGCTACCCACACCGATGGGGCTGTCTTGGATGGATCAGAGGAAAGTGGGTGAGTGAAAATGGTTGCAGGGGTCGGTACCATTCCACCTCTTCCATGCTTCCGAAACGCCTTCAAGACAGGTTTCCTTTCCCCCACCTGCTCAACAGGTTCGTTTCCTGTGATAAAACAAGAGCAGCTGTCACCTCACAGCTTATCATCTCAAGCGGACATGTCCACCCAGCAGGCTCCTCATGACGCTGCTGCTGGCCGAGGTAGGTGGCTGCCGTGTACTCGAGGAGACCCCGACCTCTGTCATCTGATCTAGGAGAGGATGTGAGGGGTGTGTGTGTGAGTGTGTGAGGGGGGCGGATCCTAAGTCCACGTGTGCAGAGCTGGGAGACGCAGAGCTGACGTGGCTCAAGGCTCTCATCACTGAATGATGTCTTTATCGGCTGGGTGGGATTAGAGCTGTAATAAATATTCCCATCACAACAATCTTTATTGGTAAAACTGCAGAAAATCACGCAATCTATCCTCCTCATTTGCATTCTCGTATTTTCTCTCCAGCTTCTATCGCTGCTGTTCAGGGTGGAAGCATCACTAAAGGCATTCCAGGGACCCGGATGCATTCAGAGTCCTCGGTCTCCCACCGGGGGGGCTCCATCACTCAGGTGAAGCTCTGGACACTTTTGGCCTGTTTAAAGTCTAAATTGTGAGACGCTGAAGCACGGCTCTCTCTGTCTCCTTGCTCAACACAGGGGACGCCAGCGGACGTTCTGTACAAGGGAACCATAACCCGGCTGATCACGGAGGACAGCGCCAGCAGGATTGAGAGGGAGCGAGACGAGGTGCTCTCAAAGGGTCACGTGGTCTACGAGGGCATCAGCGGCCACATCCTCACCTACGACCGTACGTGCAGCGTTGATTGATGGGATTTTTCCCCTTTTTCATGAAGGTTTAGCAGATGGGCGTCTTTTCTGTATCTGGCGTGTGCAGGTTCCTCTTCTCAGACTCCTAAAGACGAGGGCCGAGGCCTGGGCCAGCCTGGGGAGATCCTGGGCCTGAAGCGGCCCTATGACGTCATGGAAGGAGGGATCTCCAGAGGGCTGCCCCTGAGGGACTCGCTGTCTGCTGCCAGCTGCGAAGGTGAGACCCGCTCCACCCCTGCCGGTTCTGCTCCAGACAAGAGAAAATCACACAGATGCAGCCTGGTGTGAAAAACGACAGGTTTTTTGGGTTTTTTTTTTCGATAAGTGAGTTTTAAAGAGCGATCCGAAGGAGGATACTGGAAGCGCCTGCCCGAGACCTCCTGGCTGGGAGCTTCGCTGTCTCCTGTGGTGAGCAGGCGAGTGTGGGGTCACCTAAGGAGGGTCCTGCTGGAGGATCTCAGGCAGCGATCAGGCTCTTAGGGAGTTAGCAGGTCACGGATACAAGCTGGAGCCTGACCATTCAGAGCCTAGAAAACAAGCAGGAAAATCTTCCACTCAATTCTAAAACCGTGCAGGTAGCCGGGGAAGGGGAGCAAGGTGTGCCGCAGTCTCTTCCCTCTGGGCCTGTTAAAAGGCAGAAAATGGATCGCAGAGTTTGGATGTTACGCTCACTGAAGCCAGAATAAAGTGCGTCGCAACGATCACTCTGGAAGGGCTGAAAACATGAAGAACCTCTTCAGAGTCAGCAGGGGAGGGCGACGGTTTAACCCCAGAGAGCTTTCTCTGACGACAGCAGCAAGATTGCAGGGCTTTGGTCACATGACTGTCCAAGACGAGCCCCGATGGGTTCCTGAGAGCAGGTTTTCTCAGAGTGGACACCTCGACCAGGGCAAAAGTAGTTGATACCGCTGGTGCTGTAGCCCTGGTGGGTCATTTAGAGCCGCTGAGGCACATCTGACACTCGCATCTAAAGACTGGAAGACATTTTAGCCACAGGCAAGACGGCCCCGGCCTTCTTTTTGAACTTGCGCGTCTTCACTGCACTTTCATTCTGTTTCATCAGCTTATCGTTTTAGTACTTTTCTGATGTTTAATCTCTACACGTTGCATTTGTTGTAAAGCTTTTTGAACTCTGTTATGAAGTAAAGAGCCAGGTGATCAGCGGTATTGGTTTTTATTCACAGCCTGAACTAGGAAACTAAACTGTGTTTCAGGTCTGATTGGTCGAGCCATGCCTCACGACAGGGACAGTCCACACCACACACCCTACAAGGATGCTCATCACATTCGTGGTTCCATCTCACAAGGTGGGTCTCGGTCCCGCTCACCAGAGAACAAGCCAAGCCGCTTTGGGCCGAGCAGATCAAATAGACTCAGCTGTGGAGACGTTTGTGTAAAAAGAGCTTCTTAATGTTGTCTTTCCCACCGGGGTTTTCAGAGAAAACAGGTCGTACTGCTCACTCTGTAGACCTGCGTTTTATTTCTTTTCATGAAGAAGGCTTCAATTTCTTCCAAAGATCCATTTTCACCATTTTTACCCAGAGTAAATCTAGCTCACTGTCCTGTGTCCTTTTTCTCAGACTGTTCCACGGGCAACCGTGGAAATGTCCTCTGTTTCTCCTTTGAAATCCCTCATTTGCAATCCGCTCACCGTTCTTGTTACGGTCCCAGGTATACCGCGTCATCTGGACCCTCAGGACGGCTACCTGAGAAGGGAGGCCAAGCAGATGAAGAGGGAGGGCTCCCCGCTCCGTGTCAGCGGCCCCCATTCCGACTCGCTGAAGGCCAGAGAGGGCCGGGCACCAACCGGGAAGGAGGTTGATTGCTACATCCGTCTCATTCCCAGGGATGAGCTCCGGCAGCCTGGGAAAGAGAGCATCATCGCACAGGTAAATCCACATCAGGCATGTTTCCCTGTTGAGCGTTTTAACTGTTGTTTATGCTTTCAGGGAACACCCATGAAGCAGGAGGCTGCTGCTTCAGGGAAACGCCACGATGTCCGTTCCATCATTGCCAGTTCGCCACGTTCTTTCCACAACACGCCCTCCCACCTGGAGAGGAGTCACTACGAAGAGGCACCCAAAGGAAGGCCCAGCGCCGTGGTCAGCACGGCTAGCCCCATCGCTCGCTCCTCTCCGCTCACACTGGGCTCAGACCAAGGAACCAAGTCCCACCACAGTCCCGTGGGCTATGAAGACAAGTGCGGCTTGAGGAGCTCCTACCCTGGACCCTCCCACCGCGGCTCTCCTCTGTCCAGGGAGGCTGGCCAAAGGCAGAGCGATGGTGGGTGTATCTCAGAAAGCTTTCGTGGAACTCCTGAGCTATATAGCGGACTGGACTCTCCTGTTCTGTTCCAGGTTCCAGTAAGAATCCTTCCCAGGAGCGTAAGGCCACACCAACCCCTCGGGAAATGAGCGCTACCAAGTCGCCGCTCTCGGCCGTCCCAGATCAGCAGACCTACGAGCGCCTGCTGCAGGGACTGGGAGCTGCAGACGTCTACCGCCAGATCCCCCTCGCCTTCGATCCGGCAGCACTTCCTCGTGGCATCCACCTTGATCCTGGTATTACCATGTTTTTGTCACACCAGCTCTCTGAGATGGTCTCATCTTCGCCTGTTCCTACTACGGCCTGTCGTTAGTCCTCAGTTATAGGTCAGAGTTGGATGTCGTTGACGCCTTTTCTCCTGGAATTCTCTTCCGTGTTTGTGCGACCTCGATTTGTTTGCTTTTGCTGACCAAACTTTGCCTCCTGTCCACACAGCGGCATACTACATGCCCCGCCACCTAGCTCCCAGCCCGGGTTACCCTCATCCCTACCCCTACCTCATCCGCGGGTTTCCCGACACCGCGGCGCTGGAGAACCGCCAGACGCTGCTCAACGACTACATCACCTCCCAGCAGATGCACCAGTGGCCTGCTGCCGCTGCCATGGCCGCCCAGCGCTCCGACCTGCTCAGGGGCCTCGCTCCACGAGACCAGCCTCTTACCCTGCCGTACTCCGCAGCGCCACGCGGTACCTCCTCACCGCCTTTATCATCCCCAAATGATAGACGATGGCCTTCTTTAGATCACTACTGTCTTTTCCGAACCAACCTTGCTAGATCAAACGTTTGACAGGTCCCAGTTGACCCCGACATCCGTCCGGAGCAGCGGCTGTCGTTTCTTTACTCTGTTTCTTTCTCTCTGTCCTCAGGCATCATCGATCTTTCTCAAGTGCCACACTTACCTGTCCTGGTCCCTCCCTCTGCAGGGCCATCCAGCTCCCCAATGGATCGCATCACCTACATTCCTGGAGGAAGCACCAGTTTTCCAGGCAGGCCTTATACTCCTTCCTCTATCTCACCTGGTACTCACCATTTCACAGAGTTTGTCGTCTCTGAGATTTGTTGCACCTAAATGCCGTTCCTGTTATTTGTCGCCCCCTTTTTCCGCTCTTCATCCAGTTGGGTCTTCACACATAAGCAAAATTCAAAGCACATCAGCAGAACGTGAAAGAGAGAGAGACAGGGAGCGCGAACGGGACCGGGAGAGAGACAGAGACCGGGAAAGAGATCGGGAGCGCGACCGGGAGCGGGAACGGGACCGAGAGAGAGATCGGGAGCGCGAGAGAGAGCGGGAGAGAGACCGGGACAGAGACAGAGAAAGAGAGCGAGACAGAGAGAAGGGTGGCGCCGTGGGCAACGTGGAGCATGCGCCCATCTGGCGACCAGGTTTGTCCTGCATCTTCACCTGTTGGCTGTAGCTGGAGAACCAGGTCTGATAATCCCCTGGCTAGTGTTTGCCGCTGACAGGTCTTAGTGAACAGAGAAGAATCCATGCAGGTCATAATCACTGCTGTGTTTCTTTATGCTGAAAAAACAACCCAATTCAAATCTCTCATCTGGCTGTGGGACGGAACTGCCCCCTCAGGTACAGAGCACAGCCTGGGCAGCAGCAACAGCGGCGGCGTCAGAGCTTCCTCCCAGTCCTACGGCCACCAACACTCCCCGGTGTCGCCCCGCACCCACGAGAACGTCCAGCAGCGTCCTAGTGTCCTTCACAACACCGGAGGCAAGAGTCTGTCAGTCGCAGATCACTCCAGTCCATCAGTGTTTCGGTAAACTGCCCTTTTGTTTATTCCTTTTTTTCCTGGAACGCTCTTTCCAGAAGTATCCTCTCTCTCCATTCGGTTCCCCCATGTTGACCAAGTGTTCTGTTTGGCCTGCCAGGTCCATGCCCTCAGGGCCAGCCCGCTATCAAAGTTACCCTGGTCACCTCCAGAGGACAAGTGTGCCCCCGGAGGCCTACGCGCCCGCCGTGGACTCCGGCGCTGCCAAAGAGCAGAACCGTGAGGGCGGCAAAGCCAGGCCAGGCTTGCCCAAGCACATGCAGGAGCAGCACATGGGTAAATCAGAGCCCAAGCTGTCCAGCCCCATCCCGGGAGGCCTCTACCCCGGCTCCTACCCACCACCTCCGAGTCGCTCCCAACACCTGCTGCCAGCCCAGCCGGAAACTCCCCCGGCTCGTGGAGAAAGTGCTACGCCGGGCAGGGAGAAGAGCCAGAGCAAAGCCATGTCCATGCAGGAGCAGGAGCTCCGAGCGCTCGGTAAGACGCCGCGTCGCTGCCCAGCTCCGTAAGCACAGGAGCCAGCCCGCTGGCTGTAGGACCTGGGGTCAACCATCGGCTGAGCTGGCTGTACTGGCTGGCTGTACTGGCTGGCTGTACTGGCTGGCACCGTTTTTATCGCGTTTTTATCACTTCTGTGCTGCACCCTCAGCTTTTTCTCCATTTTTCCTTCTCCTAAATGAAGGTCAGAGTTTTGGAGTGCAAATGTTTAAGAAGCGTAATGATTTCATTACTATTGCCATATTTAACCAGCTGGTTAGGTGCTGAGTGTTCTTCACACTGGCTTTAGATGGTGGGAAAATGATGGGAAAATGATCCTTTGGTGGATTAGTTATCTTTTATTTCCATTTAATAAAAGCAGATCTTTATTGTTGAGAAACTTCTTTTCACAGTTCTGGCAGAGAGTTTAATGACTTTCTTGCGTTCACTCTCGCTGAGATGTGCTTTAGAAACGCGCCGACAACACATCCCAGCCAAACAAAAAAATCACCGGTATCACTTTGCATCATTCTAAGATCTTCTGTCAACACATGTGGTTAACCTTTGGCTTTGGAGCTGTGTGTCTGTGTGTGATTGTGTGTTTGGACTTGGATTTTGCCCCCTAACGGGAAGGTTGACCTTTATGCAGAAAAAAGCTCCTCTGACATTGGTTACGAGCAGCACCGCCCCCTACTGGTCGGACCCGCCACTGCAGGCAGCGATATTCTACGGCAGCAAGGAGGCACCAGTAGATGGTTTTCCCTTAAAGTGGACTTTAAAGTCTCAGGGAGAATAAAAAGGACACCTGAGCTGGCTTGTACTTCCTGTAGGCCTGAACCTGATCAAATTTCCCTCTCTCCTTTCTCTGTGTGTGTGTGTGTGTGTGTGTGTGTGTTTTTGGGTTCGGAACCTCTCAGCTCAACAGAAGATGGAGCCACACAGCCTGTACCGCCCTCCATCTGAAGAGAGACTGTCCCCAGGCCAGCAGCCCCCGTCCCCCTGTGTTAAAGGCAGCCAGAGGGTGGTCACCCTGGCCCAGCACATCAGCGTAGGTTCCACTGGCTGACACACCTTTGCCCTGAACCGGTTTCATCTTTGAGCGGAGGTCTAAACCCAGCAGCCTCCAGTTTGACTTCCGGGCTCCTCATCAGCAATATTTAGTGTCTCTGTAGGAGCGCAGAGCGCCGATGAAAACCTTTGATCTGCAGCCCTTTTGTGTTGTTTTTCCCTGGTCAAAGAGCTGTAACTGTTTTTAAAAAGGAGGTGATCACTAAGGACTACACCAGGCAGCAGAGCTACCACGGGTTCCCCGTCCTGGACCTGACCCGCCCCCCCAGCGTGTCTCAGCTGCCCGCCACCTCGCAGGAAGCAGGCCCAGGGCCCCGCTATCAGGAGGCCCCTCGGTGGAGAGCGCACCCGAGACAGGTGGGCCTTCGTGGCCGAGGAAGAGCGGCACCAATCCTTCCGGGCTCTAAAGCTCTGCTGGGTCCCTGCAGGTCTCCTCCTCAGTCCAAGACGTCCCCCGTCAGCGTTTCCAACGACGGCATCGAACCGGTTTCTCCCGCCGGAGCCAACTCGGAGCCGGACGTGCAGGGAGCCGCCTCCTACCCCAGCGAGCAGGCGGAGAAGGGGTGAGCCGGATCTCTGCCTTTAACAGATCGTCAACACGCGGGCACTGCTAGCGTTACTTTCTAGCTGCTTTACTGGCACAGCATGGTGGAGCAAGGGCCCCTTCTTTTTGTTTCCCGAAAATCTGGTCATTTTCAGTGATGGCTAGTGAGATGCGTCGGGCGAGCCTGTTTAATCTAGAAATGGCAGATCTGGGGACAGTAAAAGTCTTCTAGAGGTGAGGGCCTGACGCAGCCCCGAACAGGAACCCTTTCAGGCCCGTCTGGCCTTTTCCCAGCGGGTAAATGGCTTCCTGCCCCCGTCTGCAGGCGTGAGGTCGCCTAGCGCAGCCTAGCTTGCTGGTGACGGGAGACGCTGCCGCTCCTCTCACACACGCACACACACACACACACACACACACACACTCCTAGATCAGCACCTCCTCCGCGGCCTCCCCCCACACACCGGCCGCTCAGCCATCTGCTCCTGCTGCGGCGGGCGTGGCGCCTCCCGCCAGCTCCAACCTGCCGCCCTGGAGCCCTTTTAGCAATAAAAATGTGCGGGATCATTAAACGTGCGCTGGTGTTGGGGCTCGAGGCTGGGGAACTCTGCAGGGTTAAAGGTCGTCTCTTCCTTTAGCTCGACGTGTGTGAGTCTGACAGAACGGTGTGTGTGTGTGTGTGTGTGTGTGTGTGTGTGTGTGTGTTTCCCGTCCCCCCCTCACCCCCTCCCTGCAGCATGGGCTCCCGTTCTCCCCCCAGCTCCTCCCAGCCTCCGGCCTTCTTCAGCAAGCTGACCGAGAACACGTCGGCCATCGTCAAGTCAAAGAAGCAGGAGATGATCAAGAAGATGACCGTGGTCGGCAGCGAAGGTGATTTCAGTAAGTCTGGGCTGAGGACGAGGACAGGCGGCGAGTCCAGCCAGCCGTCCGCTCACGGAAGCGCTCTGCTGCTGTCACTTGCAGACGCAGGCCAGCCCGGAACGGAGATCTTCAACATGCCGGCATCCACAACCGCAGGTAGGTCCTCCGGGGCCCCGCCTGCTCCCGCTGGCTGCCCCCACCGGCGGCTCACGCCCTCCCTCCTCCCGCAGGACCCGTGAGCGTGCGCTGCCACCCGGCTCCGGAGGCCCCCAGTAACTCCATCGGCCTGGAGGCCATCATCCGGAAAGCCTTGATGGGCAACTACGACGAGCAGTCGGAGGAGCGCGCCCCCCCCCAGGCCGGCGCCGGCGGCGCCTCGGCCGCCGTGGACGCACGCGCCGAGGAGTTCTTCTCCCAAGGTGCGCTGCCAGCCCTTTCCGCCCCCTCCCGGCGCTCCTCGTGGTTGTGGTGCCTCGCCAGCTGACTGTGTGTGTGTGTGTGTGTGTGTGTGTGTGTGTGTGTGTGTGTGTGTGTGTGTGTGTGTGTGTGTGTTCCTGCAGGCGGAGGAGCAAAGTCCTCCAAGAGCGGCGGCAGCTCCAACGGCAGGAAGGCCAAGTCTCCGGGACCTGGCCTGTCCAGCGGGGAGCGGCCATCCTCGGTGTCCTCGGTCCACTCGGAGGGAGACTGCAACCGGCGCACCCCCCTGACCAGCCGAGTGTGGGAGGACCGGCCCTCGTCCACAGGTGGGGCCCCAGCCTCCTGGCACGCCTCCACACGCCGCCGCACACAGCCCCCTAACGCTTGTGTCTCTGCCAAGGTTCCACTCCCACGCCCTTCCCCTGCAGCCCACTGGTGATGCGCCTTCCCAGTGGCACCATGTCGGCCCCCTCCCCCTCCCCCGCTCCGCCTGGAGCCCAGGGCCCGGGGTTGGGGCCGGGGCCGGGGCGGGCCTGGGAGGAGGCTTCAAAGCCTCTGCTCATGTCTGAGTACGAACCCCTGTCTGACAGCGAGTGACCCACACACACACACACACACACACACACACACACACACACACACACACACACACACACCCACACACACACACACACACACACACCATTCCACCCGGTTTCCTCATCCATCAGGATGGCGTCACCTGCTCAGCTGGAACGCTGTTGCTGCGCTTTGTGTTTGCACCCCAGGACAACTCTAACCCACTAACGCTCTGCTCTGGGACGCTCCTCCTCCTCCTGGGCGACGATGATGGTGGTGGCAACAATAACTTTCTTTTTTTTGTTCTCCTCGGCGGCCTTTCCACTCGTTTTGTTGTTTTTTTTGGTTGTTTTTTTGTTGTGCTTTTTTTTTTCTTTTGGGGGGTTGTTGTTTTGTGGGGGGTTTGTGTTGTCTGGGTTGTTTTTGTGGGTTGTTTGTGTTTTTGTTGGGGTTTGGTGGCTGGGGTTGTTGGTGGTGGTTGTGTTGTTGGGTGTGGGTGGTTGGCTTGTTGGTTTTGTGGGTTTGCGCGGTCTGTGTGTGTGTTGTGGGGTGGGTGTGAGTTGGGTGGGTGTGGGAGGTTTGTTGTTTTTTTTTTTTTTTTTTTTTTGGGAGTTTGTTTTTTTTTTTTGTGTGTTTTTGTTTTTTTTTTGTTTTTGTTTGTTTGTTTAGTTTTGGGTTTTTTGGTGGGGTTTCTTTTTTTTTTTGGTTGTGGGTGCGGTTGTTGTGTTGTTGTTGTTGTTTTTTTTTGTATTGGCGGGTGGTTGGGGTTGTTTTTCTTTATGCCCCCCCCCCCCTCTCCCCCCCCTCCCCGCTCTGTTCTGGCCCGCTCCTCCTCCTCCTCCTCCTCCTCCTCCTCCTCCTCCTCCTCCTCCTCCTCCTCCTCCTCCTCCTCCTCCTCACCGGCCCTTCCCCCCGCTGGGCTGCCCCTTCCAGCCGTCACTCCAACGCGCTGGTGCTGCTCTGGGCGGAGGCGGCCGTGCTGACGCGGGACCCGTGTCCCCTGGACGGCGGCGCGAGGGGGGAGGAGGACCTTCAACCTCCACCCTGCCAACTCCGGATGTGGGTGGTGCCGATGGAGTGGCGGGTGGGAGTGGACTCGTTGGTTTACAGGGTAAACCCGCTCTGCATCCCTGCTGTGGGCGGAAAGGATGGACGGCGCTGAAACGTGACACTTCCTCTCCTTTCCTATTTCCCCATCGTGGTCTTTTTTGAACATGAAGCACTTGTTGACTCTGCGTGTGCGTCCAGCCCTGAGCAGCGGAGGGGGAACCTCCCACCTCCCAACGGCCCGCCGTCGGAGCGGCCCCGGGGCCCGTGTGTGAAGGAGCGGCGGCGGCGGCGGGCCGTCCTCGTCCACACACCTTTTTGTACAGTTGGGAAACATTGGTATCGTTCAAGTGCCATTTATTTTACACACCTCACCGAAGTGACGCACAAGTTCCCTCTCAGCCCATGTGACACGGCGGGAATCTTTCCCCTCCCATCGCAGCCCTGGTTTGACCGGACTCGGCTCCCGCGTGAACCTGTGGGAGAACCTGTGGGAGAACCTGCGGGAGAACCTGTGGGAGAACCTGAGGTGAACTCCAGCTCTCCTTCATTGCGTCCGCTCGTGCTTGCGCTGGGGGGCTCTTATTCTTTTTCTTGCGGTATCACAAAAATCAACCAGTTTTCATTTTTTCCCTTTATGTTTTGGGTTGTTTCCTTTAAGTCCCAATTAAACATGACTGTTAAAGGACTACCTCCTCTCCCCTCCCCTCCCCTCCCGCCTTTCGCCCCGTCTTGACCGGCGAGTGGCACTTTGGTCCCTCCTGTCTGCATCTTCATCCAGGCTCCTGACGAATTTCAAGAATGTGACTGCAAACAGACCAAGCCATATCTGACCGTTCGCATCGAGGATGGGCTAATCTGTTGTTTTTAAAAGAATATTGAAGAAACTTTTACCTTGTTTTTTGTCGTTTTTTTGGTTACATATTTTGATTCCAGTCACAAATATGTCACAATATAAGAAATGCTGATATGTTCACTGTTCTAGTGTTGGTGGGGATTGACAGTATGTTTTTCATCCATTTTTGTGCATAATGAGTTTTTTTTTGTAACCCACTGTATAATAGCAAGGATTGTATATAAAACTGAGAGATGTACATATTTATGTGGCTTGCTTCAAGGTTGGTATTCTGAAAAACAAACAAACAAACAAACAAAAAAAAAATCACATGGTTAAGTTCAACATGGCCACCAGCAAGCTTTGTGGATAGCAGTGTAAAAACGAAAAGAAAAAGACACTGCCTTAATGTTTAAATAAAAAGCTTATTGCCATTCAAGCTCCGAGGTGGCTCCTTTTTTGATGAGGAGCGGTTGCGGGCCTCCTCCACCAGGGGGCGCAGCTCCGCTCAAGTTCCTACCTGCCCCGGATGAAACATCTCCGGCTTTGACCGTCCACAAACAGTCCTCTTTCATCGTCTTAAAGTATTTTAACAGTTTATTTTTTAGATTTTTCATTAATTTGACAGAATAGTCTGTTTAAAGTCGGAAGTGCAAAACAACCAAGGTGGCAACCGGAAATGAAAAGGAAGCCTGCGCAGCTGCTCTGTGTCTGCCTCTAAAACCTTTACACGTTGAAATTTACAGGCAGAGAAAAAATATGGTAAATTTACCAGTGGAAATGAACCCTGACAGGAGAGAGCATGTCTCTGGTGGGAAGAATTCTGGGGTGCCGCCATGTTTGTTGATCACCCACGAAACATTTTATTCTTTCCATTTGACCGACAAACAAAACTTACTGACAGTCTTTTTACTATAACCACTGGACTTTTCACCATTAACATCAGTTCCTTGGTCTTTCTATCAACAAACACTCAACAAAATAAAAAAAAATCCTCTTCTTTAATTCGGTTTACATATATCCATCTTCATCCATCCATACATCTTTTAAATAACTTCCTCGGATCAAAGCAGGAGCACTGATTCCACGTACAAAAATATAAAGAATTATGAAGTGCCTCAAAGCCACATATACAACAGGAAAATATTTTACAGTAACAAAATCAAGTGTTAGAACACAAACGTGTCGAACACAAATCCGCTTTCTCCCACGTCTCAGACCGTCGGCACGTGACAAAGGCCGTCTTCCGTTCCAGAGGTTCCCCAAACGTTCCCCATCGCTCCAGACATCAGATTCCCCCCTCATTGTCCATCTTACAGAACAACTTACAAAACATTTCCCACAACATTTCTGACCGTGAACAAATCGAGGCCGCAGGTCACAAAAAAGCTTAAAACTGAAAAAAAATGAGGTAAAATCTCTCTAAATCTTTTTTTCTCTCTTGACGCGTCAGGCATCTTCCGTTGCATCAAAGGCAAACCCGATCTTTGATGTTTCTGCCTTTCTTTGAAACAGTTAGCCAGCAGAATGAACATGTTCTAATGAGCAAACCTACAAACAAAGCTAACGTTAGCTTAGCTTGGCGTGGAGCTTTGATTCAAACTGTGAAACTAAGTTTCAGTAAACTCTATAGTGAATAAATGTCATGCTAATAACATCAAATAAAGATAAGAAATGACATTAGCAAGGTTGGCGTTACAATAAAAAAACAACAGGCAGAAAAAGTCCGCAGCTACCTTTACCGACTGTTTCATTTATTTTCCCTCCAAAAACTGAGGATATTTAGCAAGCCCTTTACGGCAGAAACCAAACTGATTACACTCACAACACACACACACACACACACACACACACACACACACCTACTTTATCTGACTAACGATAACAGCCTCCCTCTCGTAAATGTAAGATTACAGAATGAATCATGTCGTCAGTGACCACAGAAACCAGCCGCGCACGCCTGGTGACGGCCATTTTAGAAGACAGCGCCTGGACAGACGCATCTGAGCTAACGGCGGATCGCTGCCCTCCTGGCTGACGTTCTCTCACCATCCTGCATCTGTAGGAGTTTCAGAGGCACCGGCGCGCCCTGCTGAATGTTGCAGAGCTGCATGGGTTGCTAGGCAACAAGTTTGCTCACCGTTTGGGTGAAACTCGGGGGAATATGGTCCCACAGTCTGGATGGGGTACATTCATGACTGCTCGATGTTAGCCTGACGTCTACCCTTAGCTCGACTGTGCAGCCCTGCTTCACTCGCCAGAGGTTTTACTCCGACGTTTATCCGTCTTCTGCGTGAACTAATCTGGTTCTGCTCAATAAAACAGGACGGTAAAAGTTCCATGTGGGCAAAAAACCCCCCAAAACCCTTAAAATTAGAAGCTACTAGCTGAATGTGGGATGAAACCCAAAAGTAAAGGCGTGCTCGGAGAGCAGGATTAAGAAATAAACAAATGTTTGGTCCGAGTTTGAAAGCCCCCCCCCCCCCGAGTCCCGAGAGCAAGAAAGTCGCATTAAAAGCTCTGCATTGGTGCGACCTCGTTCCTCTGTAGTGGCTGAACTCCTCAACCACCTGAACGTATCTCAGACAATCTGATCGTCACGGCAACAGTGGCGGAAAACCTCCAATCTGTCCGCTCTGCTATTAAATAAGACATGAAAGAATGAAGCGCAGGACCCGAGGAGAGACGGCACCAGTAGAAGGTCAAAGATCTCAGGTTTCCCAGCAGAGGCGTCAGAAAGCTCCTCCCCCAAAGTTCTTAGATGTGAACTTATGGTTCCGTTTGTAGGCCTGGACCCCCCCCCCTCCATCCCTCAGTGGTTTGGTCCACTGCTGACCCCACCCCGCTCTCACCACGCTCACCTGGAGCCGCTATCCCGTAGCCTGAGTGCTCGATCAAAGTTTGCCAGTTTTCTTACGAATGGTCCGACTGACTTTACCGACTGATTTTTCCCACCGAACCTTCCTGGGACGAAACTGGTCAGTCCGTGAATTTAGAACGGCTTCTCTAACCTTTAGTTATTCAGGCTAAAACCAGAAGTGTATAAAAGTTAACGCCTTCTCTCTCCAACGTTACAGCGCCCCCGGTGGCAGGGAAGAGAACTTCCTGTTTGTTGGCCTTGTTGGGAGTGAGAAATCCACCAGTTTTCCAGCCTTGAGGTGAGATGGTGCTTGTTCCGGTCTCTTTTCAAACCTTTCCTGAGTCCTTTGTCCCGCCAGGTCATGTGATCCTACAGGTCCTCGGTGTAGATGATACAGGGGCTGGAGTCCTCGCTGGATTCCAGCTGCACCGTGGAGACGAACCAGCGCTGGGAGCCGGCGGGGTTGTAGCTGAGCGTGGTGCGGTAGGTGCTCTTGGCATGTTTGGGGTAGACGATGGTGGTGCTCCGGTAGCTGACGGGCTTCTGCCGTGGCTCCAGGTACACCTGGGACCGGTAGCTCCTCCAGGTGCAGTTGTGCACCGCCACCACTGTCTCACTGAAGGCGGTGGCGGTGGGCACGGCGGCGCAGCGGACCTGCTCCTGGTAATGCTTGTCCGAGTCGTACTTCACCTCCGAGCTGCACCTGGAAGAAGGATAGTGCGTCAGATTCGAGGAGCAGCTGGGGGGAACCGAGCTGCACCGGCGGCGGCGGCCTCACTTGATCTCCTGCTCAGGGGCCGGTTTGACCTTGATGCTCTCGCCGAAGAACACCGGGTGCATGCGGGTCTTGGGGTCGGCGCCGGTGGCGCTCAGCAGCAGGTACGGCAGCTGTGGACCGCAAACACAGGGAGAAGCGTCCTTAACGGCCCTCCAGAAACGCCGCGGCAGCAAATGCGTTCGGACCTCAGCGAATCGACGCCCAGAATGAGCGGTCCCAAGGTCAAAGGGTCAAGTTCATTAGGAAAAAAACCAACTAAATAGTTGCTTTGATTGGAGACGTTCTGGCGGCGGAAATTATAGTTAAATGGTCTCAAAAGTGTCCAACGACACTGTTTCTACGGGAGGAACAATGATGATGGTGTAGATTAATTAATTATATAGAATACGTTGTTTTTTCTACTAATGCAAATGCAAACTTAGCTTGTATAAACAGGAATACGTGTAGGGACCTTGGGGTCCGCTTGGGGGCGCTGTGCGCTCACTGGTCTGATTCAACGCCCCAAATCCTGATAAATGAATCTTTGGAAAACACAAACAGGTGGAATATTGCTGTTTTTCCATGAATACGCGTGTTTGTGACCTAAGGAGAGTCCTGGGACCCGCAGCAGCGTCTCCAAAACCTCTTTTATTCACCAACAACTGACCTCAGGTCAGCAAATGTTGCACGTTTTGGCTCCTCACTTCTGACCCGAGCGGTAGCTAACGGCGGCTTTAGCTTGTGTCTAAACACAGCGGTTCCTGCAGCACTCGGGTTACACAGCAGGGTCACATGCTGCCACACACACACGCATGCCACGGCAGGAGGCCTGCAAGAGCGGGCCAAGGGCACGGCGACGCGCCGCCACCGCAGGCTCATCTTACCCACAGCCCACCATCAGCACACACACACACACACACACAGACCAGCAAGTTTATTTCTGGCCAGGAAACAACTGATGTTAGCACAACAAAGGACTTGACTTATGTCCAAATTTTATACACACAAACACAAACAATGGATCCAGGCTTTTATTCTGTCTTTACCGTCTATTTTTTTTATTTTCTTTGCGTCTTAAACCGTCTGTTTTCTCTGGTTGGAGGCTCCCGCTGGGCTTCAGCCCCCATGGAACCGCCACCGTTCTGGGTGTGCGTTCACTGATCCAACTCCTCCGGCGGCCTTGGCATCGGTGTGTGAGGCGGGTTCAGGCCCGTCGGGTCGGGTCCAGAACCAGGCGGCCGAGAACAGACGTGCGATCAGACAGTCCGTCTGTTGCTTCACTTTAATTTAGAAGCAAGTCATCAAAAACTGATGCAATGGCCCGCGGGCGCGCTAACGAACCGCAGCAGCCCCGGAATAGAACCGGCGGATTGTTCTCAGGTGCCGCAGAAAAACAACACAGAAATAGACTGAAGGAGGAGGACGAGAAAACAACAACACACAGACGGAAGAGGAAGGGCGAGGAGTGTGTGTGTGTGTGTGTGTGTGTGTGAGAGGCTGCATTCAAACACGCTGACCTGCACATGTCGGCCAGACCACAGCAGCCGACAGGGGGGCCAATCAAACTCGGGGACATGGCGGAAGCAGCGCCGCTAGTTTCGGTGTTTTCCGACGTCAGCGGCGACCACCAGGGGGAGCCAAAGCCAACACACCCTGAGCCGGGCTTCGGGACGAAAGCCTGACTTCATTCATTCATTCAGTCTTCATTCACAGCAGAAACAAAGGCGGAGGCTGCACGGACACGTCCCACCGGCTGCACACCCGCGGCTCCGCGGCGGTGTCACAAATGCACTTGTGTTTGTTCGCCGCTGTTGGGTCTGTCACCGCTTCCTCGCCCAACCCTCAGACTGCAACAATCGCTGTCAAACCTGGTGATTAACCCGCCTTTGAGCCCAATCCACCATTTCAGCTGGAAAAACAAAGGAGCCGACCTTTTTTTGACATGTCTTTCCAAGCGAAACCAGCCTGACCAGTCAGAGGCCTTTAGCCCGCAACCTGGAACCAACCGACAGAACCAGCCGGATCACAACGCTTTCCGTCGTCTGACTGGGAGCCCCTGGAATCCTGGCAGGGACCCCCGGGAGTCCCTGGACCTGAGTCTGGAAACCCAACTCTGGGTCTGGTCAACTCAACGGGGGGGGGGCCCCCCCCCCCCCCCCCCCCCCCTTTAAAAAAAAATTGGGAACCAAAAAAAAAAAAAAAAAAAAAAAAAAATTTTTTAAAAAAAAAAAAGGTTAAAAAAAAAAAAAAAAAAAAAAAAAAATTTATAAAAAAAAAAGGTAAAAAAAAAAAAAAAAAATTTTTTTTTTTTTTTTTTTTTTTAAAATTTTTTTTTTAAAATTTTTTTTTTTTTTTTTTAAAAAAAAAAAAAATTTTTTTTTTTTTGAAAAAAAAAAAAAAAAAAAAAATTTTTTTTTTTTTTTTTTGGGGCCCTTTAAATTTTTTAGGAACCCCCGGGGTTCCTTTAAATTTATTTTGAAAAACAAATTTTTTTTTTTTTAAAATAAAAACCCCCCCCCCCCCCCCCCCCCCCGCCCCCACCCCACTGGCACCAGAGCTGGGAGCCCAGAGAGGAAAAGAGAGGAAAGGAGGCATCTTCAGCAACACCACGAGGTCAAATTACAGACAGACAGACAGACAATCAGGCAGACAATCAGGCAGACAGACAGACAGACAGACAGACGGACAGACGGACAGGGGGAGAGGGTTCCTCTCCCAGCTGCTTGGCTCTTTATCCATCCGAGTTACCGCGTCTATGTTTGGGGCAGCAAACAGAGAAAGTGACGGGCCAGACCCGGGGCCCCGACCCTCGCGCACTCACCAGCTTGCCCTCCCTGCTCTCCTTCCTGTCGGGGCCATGGTGGCCCTCCAGGGGCGTCGAGCAGCCGCCGGAGCGCGGCTCCAGCAGCCCCGGGGAGAGCGAGCAGAAGGGCGGACTGGGGCTGGGGGGCAGCCCCGAGTCCGGGCTGTCGAGCAGCCCTTCTCGGTTCTTTCCTTTCAGACTGTCATCCATCGCTTGGAGGTGGAGGTGCCCCACCATTTCGGGGACGCAGAAGCCCGCAGACCCAACTCCGGCTCCCGAAGCGCTCCGAGCCGCGTCCGGCGCAAAACCAGCCGGAACCTGTCGGGTGGATTCCTGCAGCAGGAGGCGAGAAAAAGCGAGAAAATGAGCCCCGAACTCGCGCCGACTGCACAATTCTGCATTTTCTGGACTTTTTTCCTCCTCCGTACTTTACCTGCGCGTCCTCCAGTTCCCCTTTAATCCGACCGGCTGATATTCCGAATAATTGCGAGTGATGCGTCAGTGGAAGAAGGAAGAGAGAGAGAAAAAAGGGTTACTTGAAAACAAAAACGTCGTAAAAACCCGCAGCGCAGCAGAAGTGGACGGTGCGTCTGGCGCCGCGCTGGAGGAGAACTCTTCTGCTCCCCCTCTCCTTCCCTCCCTCTCCCTCTGGCACACCCCCCCCCCCTCTCTCTCTCTCTCCCTGTGAAGGATCCTGCCTTTTCCTTTTTCCAGCTGTGCTTCTGCTCGGACGGCTGATCCATTTAAAATCAGCCTCCGAACGTTGCAAATCACCGAATCTCAGAACTTTAGAAGAAATAAAAAACAGACTTTTATCTTTTTTATCATGAAACAAGATCCTGGAGGGAACCGACGCAAACATGGATCAGGAACCAGGGCCCTCGGTCCTGGTTCCTGGTCTCAGACTCCCCTGCTGAGGAACCACTTACCAGGACCCTCCCCGAGTTGAGGAGGAGGCCTGAGACTCCTCTTTTTGCCTGCGGGCTTCTCTTCCTCTCCTCCAGACCTCTTGTGCTCCATCTTTTCACAGCGTTTCCAGGGGGAGGGGTGGATCTGCTGCCTCCACCCTCCTGGTTCCTGCTGCTGGTTCCAGAAGCCTCTCCAGGGCCCAGCCTAGTTCCTGCAGCTGCTTCAGGTCCCCTCCATCCTCCCCGCCTCTCCTCTCTCTCTCTCTCCCTCTCCTCTCTCTCTCCATCGATTGGCACTTTAAATAGAATTCAAATGGATCTGAAAACATCAGTGAGGGGAACTTTATGGCCGTGAAGACACACAGAACATCAGCGAGTTAGCAGGTGTTTAGTTCACTGACGTCTGGAAAAGTCAGTGTTTAGCAATCAGAAACGTGGAGGTCAGCTGACGGAGGTCAGTTTCAGCGCTGGCCAAGCTGCCAGTTTAAAAAAGAAAGGATCTCTTCAGAAAGGGTGTTTTAGTGAAACGAAAACAGGAGTTATTTCCATTACTGGATCCAACCTCCAGGGGCAGTAGAGACGCTTTAGCTTCAGTTTACTGATCTTTATGGGGTCATCTCCCTCTCTCACTCTCTCTCTCTCTCTCTCGCTCTCTCTCTCTCTCTCTGTCTCTCTCTCTCTCTCTCTCTGTCTCTCTCTCTCTCTCTCTCTGTCTCTCTCTCTCTCTCTGTCTCTCTCTCTGTCTCTGTCTCTCTCTCTCTCTCTGTCTCTCTCTCTCTGTCTCTCTCTCTCTCTCTGTCTGTCTCTCTCTCTCTCTCTCTCTCTCTCTCTGTCTCTCTCTCTCTCTGTCTCTCTCTCTCTCTCTCTGTCTCTCTCTCTCTCTCTCTCTGTCTGTCTGTCTGTCTCTCTCTCTCTCTCTCTCTCTCTCTCTCTCTCTCTCTCTCTCTCTCTCTCTCTCTCTCTCTCTCTGTGTCTCTCTCTCTCTCTTCACACTGGTCCCTCTTCCCAACATCAGCGTTGCCAACAGCTAAATGGGAGCAAAGAGGAGAGATGGTGCAGATGCAGGAGGCCCACCGTGTGTGTGTGTGTGTGTGTGTGTGTGTGTGTGTGTGTGTGTGAGATGGCTGATTGTGGCTGTGATGGTCCACCAACTCTGCAGGATGAACCCAGATCAGCAGGAAATCACTCCTGATGTATCCCGGCAGCGTTTTTTTCAGCTTTTAGCTCCTTTTAGTGAAAAAGTTCCCTGAACCAGGTGTGTTCCTGTGTCCGGGTCCATCCTAACGAGGCCATCGTGTGGATGCTCAGAGGTCTGGATCCAAGAAACAGCCTGAAAACCTCTCAGAGCCACGGAGATCATCTTGATTCGGAGAATTTGCGCCACATCTGTTAAAAAGACCTTTGAGAGCAACGAAAAGCTGATAGAGTACGAACCCTGATCGTGTTCTCAGTGTTGGACTCACATCCTGTCCTCCAGCGGGGGGGAGGAGCTAACCAAGGCCAGACAGGGACGCCAGGACAGCAGGAAAACCTGGGGGACGCACAGACAAAGATCATTAGGTGGGAACAACCGGAAGCAGATTTCCTGACTGGGAAGAGAAGGATGTTCATCCGTGACTCTGTCCTGCTCGGGTCCAGCTCCTGCAGCCGTCACGCCAGTCTTCCGACCGTCGGACAGCGTCTTCCAGTCTGATGGGACAGGACGCCTGGAGGCGTAACTATGGTTACTGTCCACCATCATTCCTGTGGGAAGGACAACAAGGCCCAGGCCGAGACGTCCGCTCTTTCATGAATGATGGTTGAGAGGATGGAAGAGCATCAGAAAGAGAGCCGGTCTCTCCGTCGGCGGATTCCCGTCCGAGGTTCTGGTCCTGGTTCCTGTGGCTTCGTCCTCCCTCGTCCTCCTCTGCTGGCTGCGCTCATGCGGGATAAATGTTCAGATTTGTAGGAACACCGAGAATCAGCTGCTGAAAAACTCCAACCTGTCTTCTGCACCTCCTCACCCGGGATGGTTCAAGGGGAGGTTCCTGCTTCCTGTTCCCCCTGAAAACAACGATTTCTGTTCTTACCGTCCAGGCTCAGGCTGTTTTTCAGCCAGTGTGAGTTTGCTGTGTTTGTCTATTTCTCTTTTATCCTATCTGTCCTGTCTCCCTCCTCTTTTCCTCCTTTACTCTTCCAGTTTTCGGCCTGGTCCTGCTCAAGGTTTCTCCCTGTTCAAAGGGAGCGTTCCCTTGCTACTGCGCTGACCTGGGGGTTCTGGCTCTGGGTTTCTGCCTCTAAAGCACCTAGAGACAACTGTGTTAGTAGAAGAAGCTTTATTAAAAAAAGCTGAACAGTTTGGAACTGAATTGTGGCGCTGAGCGCAGGATAGCGGACGGTAGCGGACGGTAGCGGATGGTAGTGGACGGTAGCGGACGGTAGTGGACGGTAGCGGACGGTAGCGGACGGTAGCGGACAGTAGTGGACGGTAGTGGACGGTAGCGGACGGTAGCGGACGGTAGCGGATGGTAGTGGACGGTAGCGGACGGTAGCGTCCTCTGAAGTGCTGATTACGCTACAGTCGTAACACTGTAATAGCACCGTCTCCAAACGATGGCGACTGCTCCTGGAAGGTGTTGCGTTTTCGAACTGATCCGGTTGGAGCTCTGGCGTTCCCGTCGGGAGCTGCTTCCGCTAACGTTTCCACTTCCACACACCTCTGTGTGAACAGGCTCTGAGTCAACAGAGACGGGATTTGTTTGCGGTACAAGAGTGACGCGGCTTCCTGACGCCTCCGACCGGCGATCTATATCCTGCTGCGCTGGGAAACATCGACCTGTGTGCGGACGTCAGGGAGGAGGAGCGTCTCCGCTGTTCCCCTGGAAGAAACAGCGCAGAGATCCAGTCGTGCTCGTGCCAACGCGCCGACCTCGTGTTGTTTATCGACCGGGGGGGGTTTCGGTGAGGGAGGGTCCCAGCGGGGTGGAGGAGCAGCAGATAAGGGCTGTTTGCGCTCTTCCTCTCCTGGGAACAGCCTGGCTGTTTGCTCAGGGTGTTTGCTCAGGCTGGTGTGTGAGGCGTTCAGGTGGCTCCAGGGAGCGGCTGAGGTGTCCGTCTGCAGGACGAAGACGAGCGAACCTGGACCTTATCTGCTGCTTGGCCCCCGAGGTTGCCGGTTGAATCTCCCTCCAGGGTTGGGAACCCTGCAGGAACCCTGCAGGAACCCTGCAGGATTCCTGCAGCGCTGCCGGCTTCAGCCTGCGGCCTGCGGGGACGTAATGACAAGTGTGGACCACCCAGGTCTGCTGGGGCCTTCTCAGGACCCCCTCTGAGCCTGCGGGCCCCCATTGACCTTTATGAACATTGTAATGTTAATACACTATAACAAAGTTGTTATTACATGTAATACTGCTATATGACTAGTGATTTATAATATTTAGGTATATATTTGTGTTATTTGTGTTATTAGCTGAACTTCTGCATGTTTTCTTTTTTGGGGGGAGTTTTTCCAGTTTGGTTGGTGCTTTGACCAGTCCAGAGGGGACTGGACCGGCTGAGCAGGAGGAGCAACAAGGACAGAGAGAGTCTCCGTGTCAACGCTGACTCACATCTGTCTGATGACACACCGACAGAACACCATGTTTTCTCAATGGCCTCAGACCTCATACACACACACACACACACACACACACACACACACACACACACACATACTTATACTTCTAATTTTGTGAGCACCGAGGCATAGGCACCAGACCTCTAACCCCAACCATCCTGGCTGACCCCCTGACCTTGACCTGTCCTGACCCTAGTCCTGAAGCTGACCCTGGTCCTCACCCTGGTCCTGATTCTGGTCCTGGTCCTGACCCTAGTCCTGACCCTCATCCTGACCCTTGGCCTGATTCTGGTCCTGGTCCTGACCCTAGTCCTGACCCTGATCCTGACGCTAGTCCTGACCCTGGTCCTGACGCTAGTCCTGACCCTGGTCCTGACCCTGAACCTGACCCTTGTCCTGATTCTGGTCCTGGTCCTGACCCTAGTCCTGACCCTGATCCTGACCCTAATCCTGACCCTGATCCTGACCCTTGTCCTGATTCTGGTCCTGGTCCTGACCCTAGTCCTGACCCTGATCCTGACCCTTGTCCTGATTCTGGTCCTGGTCCTGACCCTAGTCCTGACCCTGATCCTGACCCTAATCCTGACCCTGATCCTGACCCTTGTCCTGATTCTGGTCCTGGTCCTGACCCTAGTCCTGACCCTGATCCTGACGCTAGTCCTGACCCTGGTCCTGACCCTGCTCCTGGTCCTCACCTAAACCCAGTTCTAAGCCCAACCAAGTCTTACTGGGAACCAGCTAAAATGTCTTTCTTAGCCACCTGTGAGTAAACAGGCTGTGTTTAGATGCCCGTGTCTGAACTTGTACACACACACACACACACACACACACACACACACACACACAGGAAATATTTTAGCTGAGACACACAAAAACCTCCTGCCACAACTTGTCAGACAGAATGAAATTACGCTCTCACGCATGCTGGACTGGTTATACTGGGATAGAGGGGATAACTGGACTGGTTATACTGGGACAGAGGGGATAACTGGACTGGTTATACTGGGACAGAGGGGATAATTGGACTGGTTATACTGGGACAGAGGGGATAACTGGACTGGTTATACTGGGACAGAGGGGATAACTGGACTGGTTATACTGGGACAGACAAATCCACCGTTTAGTCCTTTAAGACTAAATTTGCTCTACATCTCTTCCCCCTCAGACTCTCGAGCACCCAGTCCTCCCATCTCCCGCTGATACTGGTGCCCAGTCAGAGCTGGTGTTTTCCTCCGTTGGCCTCCGAGCATCCAAGACTCCCAGCAGAGGCTGGAAGGAGCCCGGAATGTTGTGGCAAGTGCAAGTCTGCCGTTAAACCAGGGGCCCTGCTTGTGTTGGAGAGGAGGGATCTGGAATGATGTGTTTCAGAGGCCATCTTTATCCCTCACAAAGCCCGAACGCCGCAAAGGAAACACGAAGGGGGCGGAGTTGAAGAAACAGCTCAAGGTTTATGTTCATTGGAATTAGAAATGACTTTTTTAAGTGCGCAGCGCCTCTGTTAATGAGCCTAATGTGCAGCTGTTGGATTGAGGTGTTGGTTTTTCGGGGCATGTGCAGTGATTTGTAGCAGCGGCGAGCATCACCGCTGGGTTTGCAGCCGCGCTAACCGTGCTGTGTCGCTGCTGAGGAGGGGCTGGAGGAACTCTTCCCCCACTCCGCTCCAGGATGACAGAGTTGAGCCATCGTGGTACTGTGAGATTCATTCAGTCAGCACATTCTCCTCTTCATCCCCTGCGCAGACGCTTTCATTTCCAGAAATGTTGTTTTCATTAAAACGTGTCTCAAAGGCATTTAAATGTCAGCGAACTCCTTAAGGAGTCATTTCATGGGAGAGGAGAAGGTTTGAGGGTTTAGATCCAACTTGTTTGGGTTTTGTCCTCTGAACCAGGTGTTAGACCGTTTGACCAGCGGTTCTGATGCTCCTCATGGTGGTGTTTGACTCTGTGTGGACTAGTTAAAATAAATCAAAATCATTTGAACATTTTAGATAAACAGCTTTAGTCTGGTTATGGATAAGCATAGACAGGCGTCCTTGTGCTTTTATACTGGTGGGGACTTTGATAGACCAATATAACCCAACCACCAAGCCCTTATCTAAAACAGCCTAAAATAGATTCAATTCTAAATGAAAAACGCTGTTATTTTAAACGCCGGTGTATTTTGGAGATGGTTGGCGGAGGTGTGTTATTGCTGGAGGCATCAGCACCTCCAGCGACCACCAGAAGACCAGTAGTGTTGATACTGGGGACCCAGTGCTGGGTGCCATCCGGTGCCCCTGCTGCCCCAACTACAGGCTCAGTTCCCTCAACCAGGAGGGAAGAACGAGGGACAGAAACACTCCTCTGACTACGTTTTCACACCAGGTGGACAGATAACCACCGATCTGAACTCGTCTTCTAGTTTTTGACATTTGTCTTCCAGACTTTGAGGCACCACTTTGTGAGTCACGAACTCCGGTCTTAAATTAGCGTTAAGTCTAAATTAGAAAGAATGGACAGAAGCTCTTGAGCCAAAGAGGGTACAGACATGTTTCCTCATGCTTTTTCATACCTTTATTAAAATGTGTCGGCTGCATGCAAAACACAGAAGGAAACAAGTGACTCAGTGGGTTTTGTAATGTCATGTTTTGACCTTTTGCTTCCTACCAAGGGGCAACAAACACACTGGTGGAGTCCTTACAACCAGCAACCATTTACAAGCCTTCAGGAAAAGGCTGAGTTGGTGACAGCAGATTTTGCAGAGTTACTTTCACACAATTCAATACACTCCACTACTAAAATGCTAATACAGATATTTCTATTCTATTCTAGGGTTCTATTCTATTCCTTGTGTCAGGCTACCTCTGGTCAGTGTGAGCCTTTTTAGTGACAGCTGGACGTTGCCAGGGTTGAACTCTATCAGAGGTTTTGCTTTTGTTTGTGGATAGAATTTAGGATAATTCTGCTGTCAGGTTTAAGGACATTCATTTTCTGCTTTTTTTGCAGATGATGTAGTCCTATTAGTCAATTTACATCCCAATCCTTACTCACAGCCATACACGTTAAAGAAAAGAAAAATATTCTGAGGGAAGGGTGGCTGGTTTACCTTTAATTTCCCCCTGCGGAGTCAACTTCCCAATCTACTTCCCAGAGACGGCGTAAATGACTCTGATATTGTTCAGACGGGGCCATTGTGCTTCACTTTGAGAGGAAGCTCCAAAGGCGTTTTGAGGATGTTTCTCCCTGGTATTTCAGGCACACACACACACACAAACACACACCCCCAGCTAGAGGGAGACCCTGAGGCTGACCCGTAAGGCTCTGGTTGGATTACATTTCGCAGCTATCACTGGAATGTCTGGGTGTTCTCTGGAGGAGCCGGGGTTAGGGGTCGCACCCCCCAACACC
>CAAE01008027.1:23060-40726 GCA_000180735.1 Tetraodon nigroviridis | reverse complement strand
TCTTCAACTGGTCCCTCTTCCCAAATCAGCGTTGCCAACAGCTAAATGGGAGCAAAGAGGAGAGATGGTGCAGATGCAGGAGGCCCACCGTGTGTGTGTGTGTGTGTGTGTGTGTGTGTGTGTGTGTGTGTGTGAGATGGCTGATTGTGGCTGTGATGGTCCACCAACTCTGCAGGATGAACCCAGATCAGCAGGAAATCACTCCTGATGTATCCCGGCAGCGTTTTTTTCAGCTTTTAGCTCCTTTTAGTGAAAAAGTTCCCTGGACCAGGTGTGTTCCTGTGTCCGGGTCCATCCTAACGAGGCCATCGTGTGGATGCTCAGAGGTCTGGATCCAAGAAACAGCCTGAAAACCTCTCAGAGCCACGGAGTTCATCTTGATTCGGAGAATTTGCGCCACATCTGTTAAAAAGACCTTTGAGAGCAACGAAAAGCTGATAGAGTACGAACCCTGATCGTGTTCTCAGTGTTGGACTCACATCCTGTCCTCCAGCGGGGGGGAGGAGCTAACCAAGGCCAGACAGGGACGCCAGGACAGCAGGAAAACCTGGGGGACGCAGAGACAAAGATCATTAGGTGGGAACAACCGGAAGCAGATTTCCTGACTGGGAAGAGAAGGATGTTCATCCGTGACTCTGTCCTGCTCGGGTCCAGCTCCTGCAGCCGTCACGCCAGTCTTCCGACCGTCGGACAGCGTCTTCCAGTCTGATGGGACAGGACGCCTGGAGGCGTAACTATGGTTACTGTCCACCATCATTCCTGTGGGAAGGACAACAAGGCCCAGGCCGAGACGTCCGCTCTTTCATGAATGATGGTTGAGAGGATGGAAGAGCATCAGAAAGAGAGCCGGTCTCTCCGTCGGCGGATTCCCGTCCGAGTGTTCTGGTCCTGGTTCCTGTGGCTTCGTCCTCCCTCGTCCTCCTCTGCTGGCTGCGCTCATGCGGGATAAATGTTCAGATTTGTAGGAACACCGAGAATCAGCTGCCGAAAAACTCCAACCCGTCTTCTGCACCTCCTCACCCGGGATGGTTCAAGGGGAGGTTCCTGCTTCCTGTTCCCCCTGAAAACAACGATTTCTGTTCTTACCGTCCAGGCTCAGGCTGTTTTTCAGCCAGTGTGAGTTTGCTGTGTTTGTCTATTTCTCTTTTATCCTATCTGTCCTGTCTCCCTCCTCTTTTCCTCCTTTACTCTTCCAGTTTTCGGCCTGGTCCTGCTCAAGGTTTCTCCCTGTTCAAAGGGAGCGTTCCCTTGCTACTGCGCTGACCTGGGGGTTCTGGCTCTGGGTTTCTGCCTCTAAAGCACCTAGAGACAACTGTGTTAGTAGAAGAAGCTTTATTAAAAAAAGCTGAACAGTCTGGAACTGAATTGTGGCGCTGAGCGCAGGATAGCGGACGGTAGCGGACGGTAGCGGACGGTAGCGGACGGTAGTGGACGGTAGCGGACGGTAGCGTCCTCTGAAGTGCTGATTACGCTACAGTCGTAACACTGTAATAGCACCGTCTCCAAACGATGGCGACTGCTCCTGGAAGGTGTTGCGTTTTCGAACTGATCCGGTTGGAGCTCTGGCGTTCCCGTCGGGAGCTGCTTCCGCTAACGTTTCCACTTCCACACACCTCTGTGTGAACAGGCTCTGAGTCAACAGAGACGGGATTTGTTTGCGGTACAAGAGTGACGCGGCTTCCTGACGCCTCCGACCGCCGATCTATATCCTGCTGCGCTGGGAAACATCGACCTGTGTGCGGACGTCAGGGAGGAGGAGCGTCTCCGCTGTTCCCCTGGAAGAAACAGCGCAGAGATCCAGTCGTGCTCGTGCCAACGCGCCGACCTCGTGTTGTTTATCGACCGGGGGGGGTTTCGGTGAGGGAGGGTCCCAGCGGGGTGGAGGAGCAGCAGATAAGGGCTGTTTGCGCTCTTCCTCTCCTGGGAACAGCCTGGCTGTTTGCTCAGGGTGTTTGCTCAGGCTGGTGTGTGAGGCGTTCAGGTGGCTCCAGGGAGCGGCTGAGGTTCCGTGTCCGTCTGCAGGACGAAGACGAGCGAACTTGGACCTTATCTGCTGCTTGGCCCCCGAGGTTGCCGGTTGAATCTCCCTCCAGGGTTGGGAACCCTGCAGGAACCCTGCAGGAACCCTGCAGGAACCACTGCAGCGCTGCCGGCTTCAGCCTGCGGCCTGCGGGGACGTAATGACAAGTGTGGACCACCCAGGTCTGCTGGGGCCTTCTCAGGACCCCCTCTGAGCTGCGGGCCCCCATTGACCTTTATGAACATTGTAATGTTAATACACTATAACAAAGTTGTTATTACATGTAATACTGCTATATGACTAGTGATTTATAATATTTAGGTATATATTTGTGCTATTTGTGTTATTAGCTGCACTTCTGCATGTTTTCTTTTTTGGGGGGAGTTTTTCCAGTTTGGTTGGTGCTTTGACCAGTCCAGAGGGGACTGGACCGGCTGAGCAGGAGGAGCAACAAGGACAGAGAGAGTCTCCGTGTCAACGCTGACTCACATCTGTCTGATGACACACCGACAGAACACCGTTTTCTCACTGGCCTCAGACCTCATACACACACACACACACACACACACACACACACACACACACACACACACATACTTATACTTCTAATTTTGTGAGCACCGAGGCATAGGCACCAGACCTCTAACCCCAACCATCCTGGCTGACCCCCTGACCTTGACCTGTCCTGACCCTAGTCCTGAAGCTGACCCTGGTCCTCACCCTGGTCCTGACCCTGAACCTGACCCTGGTCCTGATTCTGGTCCTGGTCCTGATCCTAGTCCTGATCCTGATCCTGACGCTAGTCCTGATTCTGGTCCTGGTCCTGATCCTAGTCCTGATCCTGATCCTGGTCCTAATCCTGATCCTGATCCTGACCCTTGTCCTGATTCTGGTCCTGGCCCTGATCCTAGTTCTGGTCCTGGTCCTGACGCTAGTCCTGACCCTGATCCTGTACGCTAGTCTTGACCCTGGTCCTGACCCTGCTCCTGGTCCTCACCTAAACCCAGTTCTAAGCCCAACCAAGTCTTACTGGGAACCAGCTAAAATGTCTTTCTTAGCCACCTGTGAGTAAACAGGCTGTGTTTAGATGCCCGTGTCTGAACTTGTACACACACACACACACACACACACACACACACACACACAGGAAATATTTTAGCTGAGACACACAAAAACCTCCTGCCACAACTTGTCAGACAGAATGAAATTACACTCTCACGCATGCTGGGACTGGTTATACTGGGACAGAGGGGGATAACTGGACTGGTTATACTGGGACAGAGGGGATAACTGGACTGGTTATACTGGGACAGAGGGGATAATTGGACTGGTTATACTGGGACAGAGGGGATAACTGGACTGGTTATACTGGGACAGAGGGGATAACTGGACTGGTTATACTGGGACAGACAAATCCACCGTTTAGTCCTTTAAGAATAAATTTGCTCTACATTTCTTCCCCCTCAGACTTTCGAGCACCCAGTCCTCCCATCTCCCGCTGATACTGGTGCCCAGTCAGAGCTGGTGTTTTCCTCCGTTGGCCTCCGAGCATCCAAGACTCCCAGCAGAGGCTGGAAGGAGCCCGGAATGTTGTGGCAAGTGCAAGTCTGCCGTTAAACCAGGGGCCCTGCTTGTGTTGGAGAGGAGGGATCTGGAATGATGTGTTTCAGAGGCCATCTTTATCCCTCACAAAGCCCGAACGCCGCAAAGGAAACACGAAGGGGGCGGAGTTGAAGAAACAGCTCAAGGTTTATGTTCATTGGAATTAGAAATGACTTTTTTAAGTGCGCAGCGCCTCTGTTAATGAGCCTAATGTGCAGCTGTTGGATTGAGGTGTTGGTTTTTCGGGGCATGTGCAGTGATTTGTAGCAGCGGCGAGCATCACCGCTGGGTTTGCAGCCGCGCTAACCGTGCTGTGTCGCTGCTGAGGAGGGGCTGGAGGAACTCTTCCCCGAGCTCCGCTCCAGGATGACAGAGTTGAGCCATCGTGGTACTGTGAGATTCATTCAGTCAGCACATTCTCCTCTTCATCCCGCTGCGCAGACGCTTTCATTTCCAGAAATGTTGTTTTCATTAAAACGTGTCTCAAAGGCATTTAAATGTCAGCGAACTCCTTAAGGAGTCATTTCATGGGAGAGGAGAAGGTTTGAGGGTTTAGATCCAACTTGTTTGGGTTTTGTCCTCTGAACCAGGTGTTAGACCGTTTGACCAGCGGTTCTGATGCTCCTCATGGTGGTGTTTGACTCTGTGTGGACTAGTTAAAATAAATCAAAATCATTTGAACATTTTAGATAAACAGCTTTAGTCTGGTTATGGATAAGCATAGACAGGCGTCCTTGTGCTTTTATACTGGTGGGGACTTTGATAGACCAATATAACCCAACCACCAAGCCCTTATCTAAAACAGCCTAAAATAGATTCAATTCTAAATGAAAAACGCTGTTATTTTAAACGCCGGTGTATTTTGGAGATGGTTGGCGGAGGTGTGTTATTGCTGGAGGCATCAGCACCTCCAGCGACCACCAGAAGACCAGTAGTGTTGATACTGGGGACCCAGTGCTGGGTGCCATCCGGTGCCCCTGCTGCCCCAACTACAGGCTCAGTTCCCTCAACCAGGAGGGAAGAACGAGGGACATAAACACTCCTCTGACTACGTTTTCACACCAGGTGGACAGATAACCACCGATCTGAACTCGTCTTCTAGTTTTTGACATTTGTCTTCCAGACTTTGAGGCACCACTTTGTGAGTCAGGAACTCCGGTCTTAAATTAGCGTTAAGTCTAAATTAGAAAGAATGGACAGAAGCTCTTGAGCCAAAGAGGGTACAGACATGTTTCCTCATGCTTTTTCATACCTTTATTAAAATGTGTCGGCTGCATGCAAAACACAGAAGGAAACAAGTGACTCAGTGGGTTTTGTAATGTCTTGTTTTGACCTTTTGCTTCCTACCAAGGGGCAACAAACACACTGGTGGAGTCCTACAACCAGCAACCATTTACAAGCCTTCAGGAAAAGGCTGAGTTGGTGACAGCAGATTTTGCAGAGTTACTTTCACACAATTCAATACACTCCACTACTAAAATGCTAATACAGATATTTCTATTCTATTCTAGGGTTCTATTCTATTCCTTGTGTCAGGCTACCTCTGGTCAGTGTGAGCCTTTTTAGTGACAGCTGGACGTTGCCAGGGTTGAACTCTATCAGAGGTTTTGCTTTTGTTTGTGGATAGAATTTAGGATACTTCTGCTGTCAGGTTTAAGGACATTCATTTTCTGCTTTTTTTGCAGATGATGTAGTCCTATTAGTCAATTTACATCCCAATCCTTACTCACAGCCATACACGTTAAAGAAAAGAAAAATATTCATGAGGGGAAGGGTGGCTGGTTTACCTTTAATTTTCCCCCTGCGGAGTCAACTTCCCAATCTACTTCCCAGAGACGGCGTAAATGACTCTGATATTGTTCAGACGGGGCCATTGTGCTTCACTTTGAGAGGAAGCTCCAAAGGCGTTTTGAGGATGTTTCTCCCTGGTATCTCAGGCACACACACACACACAAACACACACCCCCAGCTAGAGGGAGACCCTGAGGCTGACCCGTAAGGCTCTGGTTGGATTACATTTCGCAGCTATCACTGGAATGTCTGGGTGTTCTCTGGAGGAGCCGGGGTTAGGGGTGGCAGCCGGGAAGAGGCTGCTCTGGGCTTCCCCACTGATGGTGTCGAAGAGAATGAACGATATAACAGTTATCTTATGATTAATGTTTAGATTATGAACCATATAGGCAGTCGTGTCCTAACATTTATGTCTTCCTACAGTCTCAGATGACAGAATGTTGAAACTGGGCAGGATTAAAATGGTTAAAGCAGCACTGGTCACGTCTGTGCTGGCTGGATTAGGAAAATCCGCCAATGATAAAGAAACAATGAAAATACTGTTATCTGGGCGTACTTTCAGCTGTAAAGCTCTTCTTTATTTCTGACAACAATGGTTTTGGTCAAAACGTGTCCTCCTCCTCCAAGGGAGCTCTGAAATTTGCGAACCAAAACTGCTATTTTGTCACAGTTTGATGTATTAACTTGGTTTTAAACCAACCCTAATCTGTATAGAAATGTTTGGATTCTTTTGGATTTTCACTTCTTTGCGTATCTCCTTACACAGATTCAGACTGGTTCATGCTACAACAAGCATATGTAGGAGATCCACCCACCCACCCACACACACACACACACACACACACACACACACACACACACACACATATCCACACACACACACACACACACACACACACACACACACACACATCCACACACACACACACACACACCCATACCTGAGCAGCTGTTTTGCTGTTTCGGTTGAGTGTGTCAAAGCAGACGGTGACTCATATGACCGATGCGACATGTGTGGGTCCAGACGGTCACATGTCAGATAACCACACCCTCCTGCTCGGTATACCCGTCGGCTCTGAGGAAAATCTTACAAAACAGTCCGTCAGCCCTCACATACATCCCCCGGAGTGAAGGAGGATTTAGGGATTTTAGATGTATAAATGAGAGATAAATTTACATATATTCCTTCCTTCGTTCCTTCATGAACCAGTCTGAATCTGTGTAATCTTTAGTCATACGTACACATTCAGAAGGCTGCTGCTGCTGCTCCTCCTGCTCATGATCATCATCATCATCATCACCCAGACGGCAAAGTGATCCAGGATAGATGCTGCATTATATAGAAGAAAAATGATGAGTATGGAAGTGGAGATGGGATGGTCTTATAAAAATGGATATACAGTAGATAAAATTTTGTCATAGTTTGATGTATTAACTTGGTTTTAAACCAACCCTAATCTGTATAGAAATGTTTGGATTCTTTTGGATTTTCACTTCTTTTGCGTATCTCCTTACACAGATTCAGACTGGGTTCATGGCCTACAACAAAGCATTATGTAGGAGAACCACCCACCCACACACACACACACACACACACACACACTCACACACACACATCCACACACACACACACACACACACACACACATCCACACACACACACACACACACGCATACCTGAGCTGCTGTTTTGCTGTTTCGGTTGAGTGTGTTAAAGCAGACGGTGACTCATATGACCGATGCGACATGTGTGGGTCCAGACGGTCACATGTCAGAGAACCACACCCTCCTGCACGGAATCCCCCGTCGGCTCTGAGGCAAATCTTCCAAACCAGTCCGTCAGCCCTCACATCCATCCCCCGGAGCGAAGGAGGACTTAGGGCTTTTAGCTGTATCACTGCTAGCTACATTTCCATCTATTCCTTCCTTCGTTCCTTCATGAACCAGTCTGAATCTGTGTAATCTTTAGTCATACGTTCACATTCAGAAGGCTGCTGCTGCTGCTGCTGCTGCTGCTGCTGCTGATGATGATGATGATGAGGGAGCAGGGAACGTGCTGGAGGCTAGCTGTGGTTTACTACAGCAGACCCACTGATGAGTTCTGGAACATGGCAGATGAGCCTGGCTGTTATGCGAACATGGCCTATAGCAGTCAGCTACCAGGCTAACGCCTCTTTCGGACCTTCGCACCCTGTTGGAATAGAGAGAAATTTTGTGAAAAGACACCAAAAGTCAGGTGTTTAAAACAGTTACAGTGCCAGTTTACCCAAGTCAAATGTAGTAAACTGAATATGATGTCATATTGACTGTAAGTGGTGTGTGTATTTGTATTTGAAGTTAATGCCCTCTGCTGTCAGGTAGCAGACTTCTATTTTAATATGTGCTGATACGAAAGCCTCCAGCTCAAAACAAACGCTGACTTAAATGGCCGTTTGACCCTGGACCCCTGGTGGATATCGTTTATTTGTTGCACCCAATGGTGTGTGCACTTCTTAGTCAGTCGTCTTCACAGTAAACAGTCATAAAAAGCCCAGGATTCAGTTGCACACACACAAATAGCAAACTATTTATAGCGATAATGAAAGCTAACAGGGACGCCAGCACGCCTCGAATTATAGTCGCCACTTGCAAAGTTATGGTACCGACTGAAGTAGAAACGGCTGCTGGGTTCAAGCCTGGAGGTGCGGAGGAGCTCAGGGGACAACTACCCTTTTTTCCCTGCAATTTTTCCCTCCAATGGATGTTTTCAGCGTTGCAGAAATTGTCTTTAGCGGCACTCTGGCGTTAATTCTGCTTACATGTGAGAGCTGTGCTCTCCTGTAACCTGGTCGCGTGAACCAGGCTGCAGCTTGGATTAGGAAGGTGTCAGGTCTGTCCCCGATGGGTCAAGAGCTATTTTTTAATAAGACATTAAGTAGCCATTACCTTCGCAATCCATAATGGAAGTGTGTGTAATCCAACACCGCACTGATTGATTGGCCTGTTTATTTTTTCATTTGGCCTGACAAGAATCTCAGACTTCAACTTTGAAATTCTTTGCAGATGGGGAGCCGGGCCTTTGAAAGCCCCCTGTAATTAACCTTTGGGGGGGAACAGAGCAGAACAGAGGCCTGGCCCTGCTGCTTTGATGTGGTTCCTGTGTTTGCTCTGCCATGTTACTGGCTGGGAGGTGAGCTCTGCTAGCATGAGAGGCGCAGCGTGCTCAAAGATCTGCATCCTACAGGTACAAAACATTTGCTGCACATTATCCTAGAATTTCACTCTCATCATCATCTCCGCATCAGCTCCCGGTGACCAGTAAATCATGCAAATCTGATAGTTTCACTCATCCAATCATTACTTGTTGCTGAATCGCAATAAATACACACATGGAAATAGCAGCATTAGCATCTGTTTTGGCTCAGAATATGTATTTTGCTGCCTCTTTTTTCATGTTGTCAGTGAAAACACACTTATTCAGCAGAGTCGGTCTGTATTTACACACGGCTTTAGATAGAAATCAGCCACATTTGACTCTGTTGGCTCTGGAGCGCACTTTGGCTCCGCCCTGCCACTGGAATAGTGACTTTTAATTAGCTGGGGGTCCAGCAGAGCGTGACTCAGCCGGTTCTATTTCTCTGCTCATTAGCCCAGCAGCGCAGCAGCTTTCCAGTGGCAGGCCACGTGCACGCATGCTGGCGCTGCGCTGATACAGCGCTACAGCGTTCATGTCAGTCTTCCAGCAGCTTTTCACAGCTAGTATCCTGCTAAACTGTCTCAAACACCTTTAAAGTTTGTTTTTTTCCTTTTTTTTCAACAATGAGATCCAAATAATTCTGTTTGTCATCCAAAACCAATGTTCTGGTACTGTAGCTCGCTGCAGTATCCTTCTTCATGAATAATTGGCGGTTTGTTCACCCACATCTGAAGCTCTGCCAGCAGCTTGAATTCTCACCCACAGTGCACGCCGGAGGTTCTCCCCCCTCAGCAGCAGCTCTGTGCACTTTGGAACAATGTTGGCCTTGTGAAAAGCTTTCCATGCCTGTACTGTTAGAGCCGTGGCCTTTCAGAGCCGTGGATTCCTCCCAGCGCTTCACAATGGCTGCGCATTTTCTGTGTCAGATGTGGGCAAGAGTGGCCTTGGGTTCATTTTCAGAAATGTGAAAAGGAAAGAGGGGAAAAGCCCCAGGTACTCGCTCAGACTTAAGTCTCCTCGTAGAGCGGCTGCTGGGCTCTTCCCGCTGGAGCCTTCTAGCCGGCTGGGCGTGCGGCGGAGAGTTTCCACTGGCTCTGGGATGTGGGAGGCCGGCTCACAGAGCGGCGCTTGTTGCTGCAGACAGGTGGTTGCCGCGAGCCGTCTGTTGTCTGTGGCTGACATTCTGCCTCAATGGGCCGCTTCAACACATCCACACTTCATCCGCACGGGACAGCGGGCTGGGCTGCAGAGCCCTCACATCTACTCCATCTCTCTCAACACCGCAAACAGGCTTTTTTGTTCCCTTCCACACCAAGTTTTTACTGTACTTTGAAGCGCGGCCAATTCCTTCAGCATATCTGGTAAAATCCCAGTCAGGAAATTCTTCACGGCTCACATGGAGCCGCGCTCTGCCTCCGCAGCACATGCTGAGCCACTGAGGCCTGTTTTTGGAGAACATGCTCACAACACACACACTCTAAGAGAGGTTAAAACTGTCAGAATCCCTCCTGCTAAAGCCATTTTTGCATAAATGCGACCTCAAACGTCCAACCAAAACAGAACCGAATTTCACCATTTCACCAAATCTCCTTGATACACATGAAAACTCAGAAGTTACGGTGAGAACGTAGCATTTCTCTTCTTCAACTGCAGCGTATTATCATTTCTCCGTCATCTTAAGCCTTTTTTAGACACAAACCAAATGTTTGGCCATCTGACCTGATCTGGCCATGCGAGCCAAACGCTGCTCGGGGCCAAGTTCTGCTTGGGTGTTGACACGGAGCCTAGCCAGACCCCCACGCTGGAGCCTGATGTGCACCTCCCTGGAACTCTGCCCAACTGTTGCAGCACAGCCCTGTTTCTGAGATGCTTCTGCTCCTTGGGGGGATTTCATCTGCACTTTTACAGAGATCGTAGGGAACTTTTTGAGATTTCCACAAACAATCAGTGGACGCTGCACGCTGACATGCACGCAAATACACACAGTGGGTTTAGATTAATAGGCTATGCCTGATTAACCGCCCCCTAATGTGATGCAACAGTTGTTTTTCTGATCTGCTCCAGTCGAAGTTCCAGTAGAGGTTGACCAAAAGTGAAAGATGTCTTCCCAGGGTGGATGATGGGTAGATGAAGAGCTGATGAGAGCCGGTAGCAGAGGAGCACAGCGGCGCGCTCTGTTTTCAACCCTGGGCAGGTTCACTGCATTCCTGCCTGCAGCGCTTGGTTAGCTCCAAGAATTTTGTGTGTGTGTGCACTTGCATCAGGGAGGGTGGGATGGGACGCTGTGGCCTCGTGTGTCACATTTACTGGCTAAAGCACCAGTTTTCACTGGCCAGTGAAGGGAAACCAGCACCCAGTTCTGACGCTTTTTTTGTCGAGCGAAAAAGCCCAGACGCGTTATTTCAGCGCCATCGGAACCATTTGCACAGATGGCTGTCCCCAGCCTCACACATCCACAGAGCACAAACTCAAGGATACAGGCCCGCCGTGACACAATTTTACGGCGGCGTGATTCCCAATTGGCCTTTGCATGACCAACTTTTCTTGGTGGCAGAGACTGGACTTGGCTGTGGCTGCCGCATAGTTGAAGCAGAGCCATTCAGATTTATTTCCACACCTGCACAGAAGTGGGCAAACAGAGCGTCTGAGGGACGTGACGTGACATCGGGATGGAAAATCGTACGCAGGCCAGCTCGGTGGGCCACAGCACGGCGTACATACGCGCTCTGAGGTGGAGCTCAGCTGTGGCGGAAAGGCTGCACCGAGACGGAGAAGCTGGACATTGTGTTTTTGTTTAGGCCAATAAAAGCCAGGATTAAAGCGATTTAGGAGCCCAACCAACGTGGGAGTGGCTACAAATATTAGTATTGGGTGCAGCCGCCTCTTGTTGAAAAAAACAGGCTCGATTCTAATTTATGGGTGAAATTCTTCAAATCCCGTCCTAATTGTGGTCACCTGTCCACCACTTGTTCAAGCAGACAAGGCTTTGAACCAGGCTGTGACTTCTGGACTGCTGGAGGAAGCAGAGTCGTCTCCCAGCAGCTCTCGCACTTCATTGAAACCCCAGCAATGATGGAACGTTAAAGATCTTCTAAGCGGACTGTGGGAACCTGATCCACCCCTGGAGGAGGTTGTCTTTGCACTCTTCAGGCTCGGGTGGGTTGGACTTTTGTTTTTTTTTTTGGACAAAAATGGAAGGAGGAGCAGACGCGACTCTGTTAGCCTCTGGGTTTTGACAGTTCTGACGTGTTGGGGTCAGTGCTGGTGGTCTTAGCCAGGCTCAAGTTCTGGACCGCTCGTGTCCTCCTGCACAGTCAGCAGACATCTTCTGCCCCCACGCAAACGCAAACCCGCTGGCATGTTCCCTCCGAGCACCAGCCGGCCCTTTGGAATGCCTCCATTACTGGCAGCCCATTCCTCTATTTTTTCCTCGTTACCTCTGTCTGACCTCTCCGTTTCAACAATTCCTTTTCACTGTCTCACTTCTCCTCAGATCTGCTCCGAGCGTGCACCGGGAACGCGCTGCAGGGCTGCGCTGAAACCGAATCCTCAGAGTGGGAGTGGGGAAGCGAGCAAAGTGTTGGGGGTTGGAGGAGGTTGACGGAGGGCCTCGGCCCACCTGAAAATCTGGCCCCGGCACCCATCAAACAGATGCGGCTGTGCTTTGATCTCTGCTTTCCTGTCCTGTGGTCTCCAGCAGGGGTCTGTTAGTGTTTAGGACAATGGTTCAATCCTGTCCCACCTCAGCCTTGTGACTGGGAGGCTCGGGGACGGCGGAGGGCATTTGAGCCACGACTGGAAGGTGACTCCTGGTGCCAGTGTTGGATTTCAAACTCGACCTATAACGTGAGAAGCAGAGGGCGAAGAGACATCGGAAAGAGGGAAGAACCACTTTATAAACCACCGTCAACACCAGACTGGGCAGCGGAGACAACGCGGTGTTGAGATTAAACCCTAAAATGTTTTTTCGGTCTGGTGCTATCAGGCGTTGGCTCTCTGCAGGCCTCAAGTTCAGCTCGTGTGTGTGATTCCAAACAGCGGAGCCATTATCCGCAGTCTCAGCAGAAACATGAAACTGATTATTAAAGACATGTCTAATCCTCTCAGCCAGGCTGCATCTGAATGATAATAAAATAATAGTTCTCAGTCGCAGCTGAATGATGTGCGATAAATCCGCTCCCAGCTGTCAAGCAGGAACGTTTGGAATGATCTTCTGCCACACCTTTTCCATTATTCCGGGCAAAGTGACTGATGGAAAAGGCAACACCTGTGTTGACTTTCCTTAGCAAGTCCTGTTTGATAAAATGAGTCAGGCAGGAGGTTTGATTTGATGGTCACGACTTTGCTTCAACCAGCACGTCGGATTTGCAGTGAATGGATGTGATGGAGCGACAAATATGTGCCAGTGTGTGGTGTGATCACGCTGTCAGCTTCCTGGAAACCAACAGGGCTGAGAACTTGTCAGGAACATCTGATACGGATCAAGGTCACTGCAGCTTCACAAACGGCTGTAGGCGCTAATAGAATCAAGCCTGCAGCATGAACACAACTCAACTTCTGCTGGTTACCAAGCAATGCTAGCCAAAGCTAGGTGTGTAGCCTTTTATAATGGTGTATGCCAAAGGGTGGAATGTGAACTCAAATGGTTCCTGGAAACAAACCATGGTGGGTTGAGCCAGGCACAGCCTCTGTCACCCAACACAAAGCTGCTGGGTGTGCTGCAAAACAACAACCCTGCCTGAGTGAGCCCGCCTGCACGCGCGCACGTGTGTGTGAAGTGACAGTTGTATGAATCTGCACCTGTGTGTGTGTGTGTGTGTGTGTGTGTGTATGTGGCTGATTCATTCAGAAAGCTGCTGAAAGATTATCCCTGACATGGCTCATATTAAAGTAATGACACATCCAGGGTGGCCTAGAATGGCGTGCATGCAGGTGTTAGCTATGCATGCAGTATAATTTATGCTCTACGTGCACACGCTGCTGTATTAATCCCGGCTGCAGACAGTGTCTAGACAGACAGGAGTGACGGATCTGTTGCAAGAACATTCACTATTGATAGTCGTGTTAGTGATCAGAGAACATGTCTGTGCCCCGCTGGGACATTTTCTTCTGTCATTTCCTGACAGTTACGCTGCCTGAGACCCTGTGTGCCTGCTAAAATTACCCCTCGGCCTCCTGTGATGTCTGGGCATGTGCTAGCACAGCCTGGCGTGTGCACGCTGCATCTGCCTCCTCAAACCCATGCGTCTCAATCTGCAGCTAAACAAAAGCAGCGGGATGTTACACGGTGCCGCCGAGCAAGGCATGGATGCAACCTCTTTCAGGGTCGGAGGTGAGGAAGAGTTGTGTTGATATGCTAAGTCTTCCTCAGTAACCTGCAGGTCCATGCATGAGAAGCAGGCGTGACTGCGTTGTATTCTGTGTTCTTCATGTACTGGCAAAAACATCAGTAGCAGCATTAAAATAGACAGAGGCTGAGAAACGGGTCCTACAGATCAGCAGGAAACTACACACATCCCACCAGAGTGCACACAAACTCACAACACAACAGCGCTTGGCTAGTTCCATCCCGGCAGAAATCATGCCGTCGTTTGGATTCTGTTTGATTTTAGTTGGATTTTATTGGTGCTGAAGCCATGAAAACCAACCACTGACGCTGCCTGGCTGATACCTGGCTGGACAGGGATAGACGTGAGTAAAGGAGTGCACACGCTTGATTCCGGCCCCTCAAAAATGGCGTTTGGCTGGCTTTTTGTCTGTGTCAGTGGTTTGGATAGAGAGAACAGTCCGTTAGCTGTGTCTGCCTTCTGTGAGTGTGTGAGAAGGACCGAGGTGAGCGTGAACGTGTGTTTGTGTTTCCCAGAGTTCTTATCAGCGTGAAACCTGAGCTCGGCCTGTTTGGAACTGGTGTGTTCCCAGTTCACCGGAGCGACACACTCATTTATGGGTGTATATTTGTGGTGTACGTGCCTCAAAAATGATATCAGTGAGCACCAGGTGGATGAAACAACCTGGCCATCAGAGAAGGTTGTAGATCTGACACCGCAGCCTGAATGAAACTGACTGGAAGAGAAATTCCAAGCAGGAAAACCGTGTGCTGATGACAGTCATGTGGTCAACGTGGGCTCACGGCTTCTCTGGGAATCGGAGCCCTTTAGAAGATGTAGGGAAAACACGGTACCACACGTCCAGTGCAGACATCTCCATATTTCTGTGTCAACACGAGCTGGTCCGCTCCGACCGTGCCAGCGGACATGCGGATGTGGTCACCCAGGGCGCCGTGGCGTGTCTTCCACCGCCTAGCGGAGGTGGCGGGGATCCCTGGGGTCTGCCTCTGAGGTTATTCTCTTCAGTGGGAGAGTAAGAAATGGTGTGTAAGGTGAAGACATGTTGAGAAAGCAGCAGCTGTGCAAACATGGCTTCCAGCAGCTTGTCTAGGTGTGAACGTTCACAGGTCTTTGGAGCAGCTTCTTCTCCTACCTGGGGCCCCTTTTTTTTAAATCCAAACCTTGGAGCTGCTCTAGAATTACGATGCAATGAAATGTTCAGCTGGGGCGTTCCACGGCCAACAGCTTCCCCACTCAGGAAAACCGGGAGGAGGGGGGACACGACAGCGCCACCTCTGGGGGATTTGTGACCGTTTATTCTTTCAGACCTTCGGCTACTCCGCTGTTACAGATGTTTGGTTTTTCAGGGCAAATCCACAAATCAAACCTCCGCAGGGCTGCAGAGGGCAAATGTGATGATGTCATTAACACCATTTCCATGTATTTTTTGTGAATTCTCTCCCCCCCCCCCCCCATAATCTTTATGGTTTTATTTTAATAAAAGCTTAAAATCCGACTCGAGGTGGTAGGAAAACAGACATGAATACTTATCTTTGTGCCTTCTTTTTACTGATTTCTGGAATAATTCTGCCCATCCTGGTAATCATTTCCATGCGTGTTGCTGTCTGTTGCCCACAGATCTTCCTCCCTTGTTCACTCCTGCTTTTCCATTCTTCTTCTTGTCTGCCATCATCAATGATTCAGGTTCAAGTATTTGACAGTAAATAACAAAATAAAGCTTGTCTGAATATTCTGATTACCATCTAGAGGCTTTCCCTCTTTTAAAACATTAACCAACACTGGTTGAATTCAGGTCTCTCCTTATAGAGCATCTATAACAATCAGGCCTGTGTGTAGGTGCTTTGCAGGATCCCAGAGGCTCATTTATGAAAAACAGATGATAAACTGGCTTCATGTTCTGATTTTCTTTGAGTTGTACCCGAGCAGCAACTTAAACGCAGCCTGTTCACACACACACGCACACACACATACACTGATTCTGGTTCTGCAGGCTGGAGCCAACGCAGACCTTAATCAGTGCTTGTGTCTGGGGCAGTTCCTCAAAAACTTCCGAGCTCTCCAGATTAGGCCCAGGCTCATATCTCACCTTTGCTCTGCCCTCCTTCCATTTTGCTTTTTAATCTCCAGTCCTCCATTTCAGGAGATTTTCCTGATTAGCATCACGCACACCTTGGGTTGGTCACACCTGGTTTGCCCCTGTTCTGGTCCTAATGGAGAGCAAAGCGACTGTAACTGCTCCGCTGAGGAACACTGGTCCTAGAAGCTGGATTCCTCTGGAGCAGGCTGGCACTACCCGGCTTTTCTCCACCCTGGTCTGGCACGTTTACTGGAGGCTGGAGGCTGGAGCCTGGAGGTTGGAGGCTGGAGGTTGGAGGTTGGAGGCTGGAGGCTGGAGGTTGGAAGTTGTTGCTTTCCTGTGGTCCTGCAGCTTCCTGCCTCCTGCTGCTGCAGCAGATGGGGGCTGCAACTCTTCTGTTCCACATTTTTATCAAGGAAGAAGACATGCAGTCGTTACTTTGCCTGTTTTCATCCTACAGGGTCCCGCAGGGGAATCCTCATCGTCCATGTCTGCCGACTCCTTCCACACATGGAAAACTCAGGCGGCTACAGTTTGAAGTGGGTAGATGTGGGCGGAGCCAGAAGCGGAGAATTAGGTGCAGCTCTGCATCCGTCAGATGACCTCCACCGAGCGCTGGCAGAGGCCCCTCCACTGAATAAATACACAGGCCAGTCGGCTCTTGTTTTGCTTCCTCCAGTCATGTACAACCTCCTCCTCTTCTCTCCTCTCTGCGCCCTTGACTTTGTCTTCAATGCTAATTTGCCAAGTTTAGGACAATAAACACGGCGCTGACGGGCACAGACCCAGCAGAGGTCACGCTGGCAGGAAGACGGTCGGAGAGATGGAAAGATAGATGAGGCAGAAAACGTAAAGAGGGGGATTATTCAGACAACAGGACAGGACTTCCAACTAAGCTCGCATCCAGACACGGTCGACTGCAGACCTCATTTCCTGGAAAGAGACACATGCTAACAGGAAGAAACATGAGCTAAACATGTAGTAGATGTGAGCAAGAGGTGGTTTTTCCACACGGAGCCGCCTGTTTCTCTCCGTCTTTAGACATCTGGCAACCTGCAGCCTCAGGATTCCTCCAGCAGCAGCAGCGAGGGGGGAACCCTACCGCTGAAAACAGGCCGCCTCAGCAGACTGAGTCATGGCTGGCCCACGTAGACTCTGAAAAACACCCCGTCACTGCATCTGTGGACCAGGAAGTGGAGCCATGTGGGAGGAAGAGGGTCCCAGCAAAGCCGGAGTCCCCGTCCAAGTCCAGCAGGTCCAGCTGCTGTGTTGTCTCTGTGTTTGCTCTCATCAGCTCTCAGAGCTCTCTGGGTGTTCCACCTTCACGCACTGGCACGCCACCGGACATCCTTCATCACACACACACACACACATACACATACACACACAACGACTAAACGAGTAACTAAAGTAAAGGGTTAAACTTCAGATCCCCTACCCCCACCACCCACCAACGCCCTTGTGAAATTGGGCTCTGTATAAGAACATGGCTGTGTGTGCCTGTGTGTGTGTGTGTGTGTGTGTGTGTGTATGTGTGTGCGTGTGTGTGTGTGTGATTTGTTTGTATCCAGGTCTTCAGGGGCTTCTGCAGCCTGAGGCTCCTATATTGTGTGAGCTTCAACATGTGTTGCGCACATGTCTCCCTCCGCCTGT
>CAAE01008027.1:0-22803 GCA_000180735.1 Tetraodon nigroviridis | reverse complement strand
GCAGAGACGGCTGCTGCTGCTGGAGGAACAGCTGCTGAAACTGAGATTGAAACAGTCCACCAGCACTTCCCATAAACAAGACTGAGATTTACACACCCGGTGTCCTCAAGTTCACTCGTTATGCGTCAAAAACGTTAGCCGACTGTGCACACTGGAGCCACCGGTCAAATGTTTGCATCGATTCGCAGCCAACATATCAAACTTTTGAAACATTTGGGTTTGGTGGGAGCCCAATCTGAGCCGCTTTACCAGCGTTTGCAAGGATTTCTGCTGGCACGCTCTGGGGCTGCAGCATGCGTGCCAGATGAGAGGGGCCTTTTTTGCTCTCAGAAATGTCAGAAATCTCCACGTTTCTTTGTGAATGTGCTAGCATGATTGCACTCCAGTAGAATCACTACTGTCACCACCAACACAGATCATCTTCAGCCCGGGAGACACACGTAAACATCTAGAATTTACTGACACGTGTGAATAACGACATTATTCGCCTGATTTTCCTGTTACGGTGAGGAAGCTCCTGAGTCCCTGAGGGCTTTGCTAACGGTGTGTGTGTGTGTGTGTGTGTGTGTGTGAACATCTGCAGGGAAAGTGAATCCTGGCAGCTCAAACTCACCTCTGACACTCGCCTCCGCTGACATTTACGGTATAAATGGAAATCTCTTCCTCTTTCAAAGGCTAAACCAAATCATAACCTCATCAATGAAAAGACAGGATGGTAACAATTATAGTCATTTATAATGCAACCTCATGTTTAAGTTGCAGTAGTTCGTAAAATAATGTTTATTCTTGTTGCAGTAACTTGGAATTGTTGGTATTTGCTGCTGAGCTCTTTAAAACAAGAGCCAGCCATTTTCGAAACCTAAGATAACAACGATTCTCTTTTTCTTGCATGTTTCAGCTGCTTGTGTTTGTCTTTGTGACGTCTTTGCTGGAACTTCCTGTAACAAAATGGACACAACATGTCTGGATTGCAAATATTTATCAGTCTGATGGCAAAAAACACGCGACAGAGTAAATTTACGTTATACTAAGACTAATCTTGTGAATCACCTTCAAGAAAAGGGTGGAAAACCTGTAAAGTTCTTGTAAAAAGAAAAAAAAAAGAAGCAGTTCTCTATTACTGGGTTTGACAATTGATGTCAATTAGCAGCGACTCTTACTGACCTGAGACGGAGAGACGGGCGGTAAAACATTGAAGAGAGCAGGTCTGAGCACACACACACACACACACACACACACACACACACACACACACACACACACACACACACACACACACTGGTTCTGGCATCGGGAGCGTTTTGTTTGTCAGTAAATCCCAACAGAGCCAGTCTGAATTCAGCCAAATCTTCCTGCTGCTCCACAGATCCGACCCCGATGGAACAGTCAAGTCCACAGCATGAAGCTCTTCTTGGGTCGGGCTGCTGGACTCTGGAATCTTCTCAGGATTAAAGTGGATTTTTTTTATTATTCCTCTTCAGTTCCACTTGCTTAATGCATTTTTCAAATCAAATGTCATGTTGCGGTTTAAATAGCTGCACGGCTTTGCCAGACAGCAGTAATCCTTCCCTGTCCTTTTTTATTTTCTTCCGTTGAAAGAGTTCAGAGAATTCTGCTCAGGTTTAACATTCCTTGCTCTCAGCAGACAGTTTGACAGAAGAATTCTGGATGGATTCCCCAGACATTGTGTATTTTATTTATTAAACTCCTAAACTCCTAAATCTTGCGCACTTTGGTGCCAGATAAAAATTTGTGTTGCATTTATCTCTCGCTCCCAGTTGTTTATATTTGGCTGTTTAAAACTCCAGAATCCTTTATTTGTTAGCGGGATGTGAGTCAGATCCACGGCTGGTTGTGTTGTTCTGTGCCACTTCCCACCTTAACGGGGTCAAAACGTCCAAAAGTGGATCAGCAGCGTGTCAGCAAACAGGAAACGGCCCCTAATGCACCTGAGTGGAGCCCATTAGCGTTGGTTGGGGCCACCGCGCGGAGGCGTTTCCGAGCAGCTTCTCCGACAGGTTGGGTGGCTTCAAAGCAAAGAAAACCAATGGAGAAGTGAAGGTCGAGCAGATAAACCACGGCTCGCTAAAGCGCCTCCTCCCGCCGTTTAAATACGATTTCAATTCAGGAATTCTCTTTCTCTTGTCTGAGTTAATATGTAAACAGAATAAATAATGGAGCTACCGCACCGTCGGAGCAGGAAGTTTCACAGCTTTCAGCGGAGGAGGGAACGCTGACCTTCACCTTTGCATACTGCTTTGTTTCACTGTGTGTGTGTGTGTGTGTGTGTGTGTGTGTCTGTGGCCTCAGCCTGGTTTCCAGTCTGGTTACTGGGAGAGCACAGCTTCCTGCAGTGGTTGCTGTCCAGACTGTTGGGCTAATAGATAACAAGAGCCCCGGGCGGAGGAACAGCGGGTGCCGGTGACGGCTGATTCACTAAGTTTGTGTAGCTACCTTCCTGTTCCACACACATGTTATCAATTTACGGCCGCTTCCGTTCAAGTTGGAGGTTTGTGAAAGCGGCATGTTTGCAAATCTGAAATCTAAAATCAAATCTGTGGAGTCCACCTCTAATAATCTCCTCCGCCGAATGTTCTTGGCCCCGTTTCCCACATCTGTGATCAACCTGGGTACTTAGCGGCGGCTTGTTGCGAGCCTGCTCTAAAAATAGCCCCCGTCCTGCCCGGAGCCTCCTCCTCCAGGCCCCGTTAGTGGGCTCAGAAGGGCTCTGCCAGTGAGGGACAGGACAGCTAATGTCAAACACGTGTGGGTAGAAAACGCCCCAGAGCCAAGGCCGCCAAAGATGCTGCATCTTTCAACTACGGGACTTCGATTCTGCTGCTTCAGTCCTGAGAGCTCTGAGCCCGGCTGAGCACAAATAAAGAGAGAAACGAGTCAAAAGTCCTCACTTCTACACGTGTAATCAGATTACTGGAGATTTTGAAAGGTTTCTCCTTGTTTCGCTCTTTCTCGTGTGCGTGCAAGCGTGAAAAGCCTCTTGACACAATGGCCGCCAGCTCTGGCGTGACTTAAATGCCAGTGGAAAAGGGTGCGTCTCTCGGTTCCAACTCCACATATTTTTGAAGTCAGGGTTTGCAAATGTGTGTCAGAGAGCCCCGCTCGCTTGTAAACAGCACAAAGATCTGCAAAAGCACCGACTTCGGAGCGACGCAGAGCCTCCCACATGGAATAGACCCCTCGCTTTTATTAGAACGCTTTATATAAATTCCCTTTTTTACATTCTGAAACTGAAGCGGAGCACAGGCATTCAGCCTGAAAGGGACGGCGGTCGGCAGAGGACAAAATGAAACGGAGGAAAGTTTGATGAAGACTGTTCTGTTGCCACAAGTAAACAAGATAATCTGACCAATGTAAAGAAAGAAGTGCTCCTCTTTCTTTAGATACCGGTTTTGCCTGGTTCTCAATTAATAAACGAATATTTAAGCATTGTTGTTTGAGTTTGATGGAACTGTGGGGACATTTACCATATTTTCTGGACTTTTAGTTTGTCTGGTCCTGCGACTGTCGCCCGTATTTTTACATGCTCTTTAATGTTAATTTGCACTGACCGACATGAGCAAGGAGTAAATACTACCCACATCAGCAGGAGGACGCTCTAGGCTTGTGACAACTACCGGTATGTGCTACTCCTGTACCACTGACAATTCATTTAAATATTAAATTAAAGACACTTAGAAAGGATGAACACAAATGCCCCTAAAAGAAACCCAGTTTTGCCGAGGATGAAGAACTCAGTGTTCAGTGATGTGGAAAAAGATGAAGATTTGGCTAAAGTTGCGAACCAGTTGCTAGCTTGTTGGAGTCATGAGCTTGTTATGTTCAATCCGCCTTTTCAGCCTCCCATGTATGTTCCAGTGTGACTTATATTTGTTTTTTTTTCTCCATGATGCATTTTTGACTGAAGCGCCTTCACCGGGGAGAGAGTCTGGAGTCAGAAAAGGCTGCTCTTCTAGCTTGGAACATTTGGGATTTGTTTTTCCTGCATCAGGACTTCTTGGTTGTATTTAGATCTAAGAGCCCAATAAACCTTTTAATGTTCATTCAGCCATCTTTTGTTACCGCTCTGAAACATCACACTCTTTCAAACGTTTTGTCCTCAGCATGCTGGTGGCTCTTTGGAAAGACTTCTGTTTTCTTTTCCTCCTCTCTGCGCTCTAGTGGCACCAACCTCCGTCCCCGAACCGGTTTGCTGGGCCTCTGTAGAACCTTGTTGCTGCCGGGCAGGATGCCCCACATCCTGTGAGAAGTCTCCTCTCCTGCTGCCTCCAGAGACGAAAAACACAAAGGAAGACACAAAAGAAAAAAAAAAAAAAATCAACATTCTTATCATACCAAAGCAAAAGAAAACAAAGGGAAAGTGGAGCATATCTGAGAACAGCTGACACCAATTTGGCCCAAGCTCTCCTGGAGCGGTGCCCTGAACCTGGGCCAGCGCGACATCTGATGCAGACGGAGGCATGTTTTCTGCTGGAACCATGTGTGCTTGAGGAATGTTGCATCCACTTATGGTTCCGTTTCCAGCTCGCACGCTGATGGTCTGAGGGCCAGCTGAGAAGGTGTCTGGTTGAGTGGCAGAAAGCGCCGAGGTGCTGGGCTCCTCCGAGGTCGTTGCCCTCACGGGGGCCCTTCCTGTGGTGCCGCTGCCCTCCGAGGTGCCTTCTCAGCAGATTCAGCAGACCAAAGTGTCTTTCTGGACGATAGAATGTTGTCAGGCTGTTCTTTATCTAGCTAAAATGATCTCGGCGCTCAAAACCTCTTCTTGACCGCCTGTATCCTGAGTCATGTGACCATGAAGCACAAGGCCATCTTTCTCTTTGATGACGTGGTTTTATGGCTGGAGTTGATCTGGTGTAGTCTCAGCCTCCTCCCCAGCCCAGTGTCACTGAAGTGGTCTGACTGGTCTGTGATGTGGAACCAGTGCTGGTTTTCCATCCTCGATGTCCGCCTGAGCTCCAGAACCGACTGCTCAGTCTGCAAACATACCCAGAAATGTGGAACGTGGAGAGTAGGCGGCGGCCGACTGTTCCCCGTCCAGCACCGCCGGCGTTCAGGTGCGCGGGAAGACGCAGGAGCGAAGTGTGGGTGCGGCTTCGGAGACGCTTCACGCAGCCCTCCCAGACGGTCGCTGCCACCTCAGCCAACCTCTGAATGCCTGATTGCCATCGAGCAAGTTTTGGTATTTTAATGTTTTCTTTCTCCTCCAGTGATGGTTATAACTGTCTGTCAGCTTGTTTTTCAAGGTGTGGCTGTGAGCGGACTTGCCGCCCGAGGCTCGTAAATTGTTGGCCGGTAACAATTTCTGAGTTTCTGCAGCCAAGAAGACTGGAAACAGCAAAGTCTTGCTCAAATGTCACTTTGTATTCACATGTAGGAGCAGATGAAGCGTCCTGAGGTGGAGGGGATGGATTCTGATGCAGCTCCGGGTGAGCGGTTCTCCTCAGAAGCTCATCCCTCCTTCTGCACCGACGCTCCTGCTTCTAGGCAGCGACTAGAGACACCCAGTGGCCCCTTTCTGCAATGAAAGGGGGAAACGCTGACGTCACGCGTCTAAAAGTTGCGTTCTTCTGCTCTCAGACGTCTGAAACATTGGAGTCAAACGTGACTGGGTGAGAGCGGCTGAGCTGTGGAGTTTATGAAAGCAAACCTCAAAAGTTCAGCCTTAATTAGGCCCCATCAGCCCCCACTTGCCCTGATGGTTGCCATGCCGATTGATTCTGCCAGCCGGCCTCTTGACGCTGTTTTCCTTCAGCAACGTTTTGCTTCAGCAGCAGAACATTTGTGGTAAATTTCAAGTAAAAAGCTTCATGACCTGGAAAATTCAGATTCAAGGACTGAGAGTGAGCGCTCAGCCACAGGCCTGGGGTTAACAGAGAAGAAGAAGAGTAAAGCTGAACTTTTCATGATTATTTTACCAGTTTGAGACCTTCAAACATCCTCCAGCTCCAGAAGTGACACAAACCTAAAGGTCTAACGGACGGATGCCTCCATCATTGGGTTGATTTATTGGTGGGTTTTTGAAAATGTCCCTGAGAGATGTAAAACTGTGGACACTGACTGTTGTGACTGGTTTGAGGGGTGCTGACTGCTCCTCTCAGGCTCAGCGGTGCTCCTCATCGATCACGTACGGCCGACCTTCTAAAGCCTAGCTTGGGTGTGCAGAACGGGCCCTTCTCATGCGCTGAAGCTCCTCCGTGAGCAGATTTTCCACCGTTGCTAATCTTCGAAGCTGGATGCTCACAGACGGGTGTCTTCAGACCCAACAGTCTGTCTAATGTTTTTATTAAATCCAAGACGGCGTTTGACCACGACATGGAGGGAGCGTTCGGTAATTTACTGCTGCTGAGCTCGTCTGCGGTAACTGCGCGTCTGTCTCACTGCAGATCAAAACCAGAGACGGCAGCGGCAGCGTTTTTACAGCTTCATATGCATCCAAGTGTCTCTGCTCGCAGCGAGAGCTGGCTACGCTATGAGCCTACAGCGCTCAGATGAATGCGGAGGGCCCGGAGCCAACGCCCGTGTGGGTTTCTCTGTGTTTTCAGGCCTGTCTGAAGGGAGCAGGGTGTTATTTTATGTCAAAGATCCTCGTATTCACGGATGCAGCTCATTTGTCAGAGAAGTCCAAATCCTAGCCAAGGAAAGCAGAGAGACCAGGCTGTTGCTTGCACATCAGTTAGCGCACGAGCGTCCTTCGCCCAGGTGGGAAAGCAGCAAAATCTTCATCTTCACACTTGTTTTTCTCGCTGTTGTGCTAAACTTATTATTATAAATTAGGAGGGTGATGCATTTCCCTGTTTGCGTTTGAAAGGAGCAACGCTCAGGCAACTCGACACGTTCCCGGAGCAGTAATGCATCAGCGAGAAGCAGCAGGCGCTAAGGCCTCCGTCAGCGGTTGGTGCTCACACACCACAGCAGAGGCGGCCAGCTGGGCTTCAGTTCTTCATCCAAAGATACTTTTTAAAGCATCAGGAATCACAGCAGACACACAGAAGTTGGAATCTGAGCTCAGAAGCTTTGGCAAGATTGACTCTGCACCAACCCTCCCACTTTGGTTAGCATTGACGTCACATAAAAGCTGCTTTCAACACGAGCTTCTAGAGTCAAACGTCTACAAATTTTTTTCGGAATTATTCCATTTCACCCTTCATTTTTCCAAATATGAAATGTGTCTGTGTCTCGGTCTCACCCCCGCGTCTACTTCTTGATTTTAATGTGACGGATTTAGCAGACCTGTTAACTTTAAAGAGCTGTTTGGTTGCCCGTTCACACCTCTCCAAACTCAGACTATTAAAACTTGTTCTCAAACTGTTCATTTATTTAGATTCTGGACTCAGACCCTCTTTCTTGGGGAGGGCAGGGGGCTTCATTGACTGAGGCGTGTTTCTTGAACCAGTGGATGCTCTCAGACAGCTCACTGGTCCTCCAAACACCCTGTTTAGAGTCCAGTCCAAATGCTGGTGTCAGCGTGGTTTTACTGGCAACCCAAACAGGAAGTAAACAGCCTAAATCTCAGGATATGTTGTGTTAACCTGAAGGAAACCCGCTGAGTCAACAGGCCGCTGCCGCTGTTGGGTTTTCACTGAAAGCAAATGTTGCTGCAGTGGCTCCTGAAGGCGTCCCGGCCGAGGCCAGACCAGGATCCCAACGCAGATTCAGTTCAGTGTAGAATTCCAAACACCCCAAAGAACAAGGCCGAGATCAGCAGAGGGAACGGAAGGTGGAAAACGAGGTAGAAACTAAAAACGAAGCGTCCAAGTGTCACTAAGTGTCACTTGGACATATTCTCCTCTTCAGAAGGGTTCTTCAGTTCTCAACTCGCTGGGGGCGGAGCCTGAAAATATGGCCCTTGTGGGTCATTAGATCCGGGTGGTGACCTGAAGGTCGTCGGCCTAGTTTGGGTTTGGCGCCTCCCGTTTGTCTGCTGGGCCACATGCTGAAGAGTCCCCAGGTCTGGTGAAACCATGTCGACTCAAAAGAGGAGTCGGCCATCTTTGAGTTGCAAGTTTAGTTGTCTTTAAAGGCAAAAGGCCTGCTAGCGGGAGCCGTGGTCCACGGCACCGGCCAGCAGAGACGCAGGTGATCCACACAGGTGACACACACACACACCACCAAACCGACAGGAGATGCTGAGAGCGGCTGCAGCGCTCCCCCTACTGGCCGAAGATGAAGGTCCACCAAAAAGCCAAAGCCAAAAGCCCGCCTGCACGTCCGCAGATGCCGTTGATCAGGTCGCGCACGCCCCTGAAATACCAGCGTGCCTTTTAGCAGCTGCAGGCCTTCATTTCCAGTGCGGCGGTATGCGCGTTAACCTGCAGTCGGCACCGAGTCAGATGGTGTGTGTGTGTGTGTGTGGTGTCTGGACCTGGTGCTCCCGCAGATGGAGCAGCCGTGGGAGACGAGCAGACACTCTCAAGAATGTGCTGACTTTGGGGAAGAAGCCTCTCATTTGCAGACTCGGGCGGACGGAATTCCACCGCCATGATTCCTCCCGCTGGACGTTTGTGTTGAGGCTGGAGGTCCTTCGGTTTCCTCTTTCCTCCGCCTCTGTTTATCCGCTTTAAGCACAACTTTTTTATCCGTCCAACAAAACCACCGTTAACAGTCACTGAAAACTCCATCTTATCAGTGGAAAGAAAAAAACCTCAAACATTTATTTACATTCTTTTTTTGGAGTTGCAAATATTTGAGGAAGGAGAGAAACTGGAGATCCAAAACCAGGAGCCTGACCTGCCAGCGGGAGCCTTCAGGAATGTGCACAAACACATTTTCCAGCCCTGGAGCATCTTCTGTGGCTCTGCTGCTGGTCAGGGTCAAAGACAGATAAACACGCGTGACCTGAGCGACTGGAAACCAGTAACAGAGGCCATTTTTACACATAACCATCACATTTGGTACTCGTGTGTGTTCCTGGCGTCGGAAGAGCGGGGGCTGGCCTACACACGGACCAGGAAGCAGAAATGCACCCTTCCATTTGCTGTGGTCTTCAGATTTCTCTCAGATGGTTGCTGCAGTGTCACCATGGCAACCATTAGAATCGGCTAATATTGGCATCGATATGCATTTTGGATTTTCAGACGGAAAAAGAGCAAAATTGGGTCCGATAGCTACAACCCAACAAGGCTACAGCCGCTGCAGGTGTGTCCTGCAGCTTTTAGGACAGTTTCCATGGAGACGGACATATGCTGAAAGCTCAAACTGTTCAGTTAAAGAAGACAGTAGTGGTCTGTAGCATCCAGAGACGTTCCATTAAAGTATTTAAAGTATTCTTGATAATTAAGATTAAAAGCAAATGTTTCTACCTGTAATTCATCATTTTTTGGAGTGAAAATGCGAAGGTGGAAACGATTTCCTGCAGTGAAACTCAAAACAGCAATAAAAGCAAAGACGTCTCCGCTTTGAGCGTCTTGTTGTTGGAGCTCGTAGAAACGATAGAAACGGGAGCCCAGCTTTAAAAACGACAAATAAAAAGCTGTGTTGCCTGGCGGGACGGATGTGGCTGCAGCTCAGACGCGGTGGCCCAGTCCGGCCACCTTCCTCACTCCTCCACGCCTCTCCCACTCCTCCCGCAGAAGCGTCTTGTCTCAGATGGCAGCAGATGGCCATGCTAGCATCGTGAAGACAGCGTAGCGGTGGGCTCCATAATCCACGGCTTTCCTGTACCAGCTTCCCAGAGCCCAGCTGGTGTTGGGTTTCCGTCTGAGCAGCTGAGCTGGAACCTTTTCTGGTCTCCTTCAGTCCACTTTGAAAGAGCAGAGGAGAGGTCCTCCACGGGGCACTTGGGAGCCCGCAGAAAGCAGCTGAGCGGCTCTGGTAAACCTGGCAGCAGGTGAGCAGGAGGACGCGTGGGGCCACATCCAGGGGACATCCCAGCAGTCTGGCTGAGCCGATGGATCCGGATCAGGGAAAGAGCCCAGACGGTCCGCGGCTCTCGCTTGGCCAGAGCAGCCGGCTGTTTTTGGAGGAGGATCGGCCCTGCTGGATGGAGAAGGTCCAGGGACTTTGAAGATCACACAGGCGCTAGAAGCTGCGAGCTAGCTTTGTAGCTGGTCTTGCTATGAAGAGCTGCTTACATACCTGCAGAAGCCAATGAAGACGGGATGAAATACAGGCACATTTTCCACCAAACGCACGTCAACCTCAAATTCAAACGTATCAGCATCCGTTACATGTCTCAGAAACCAGGACCTGGTCCCGAAAAAACCAAAAACTAAACAGGCAAATACATTAAATGCGTGTATAGTGTACATTTATGTGAACAGTGAACCTCTGTGTGTGTGTGTGTGTGTGTGTGTGTGTGCGTGCACGTATGTCTTCTCCATACTTTTACAGGCTCTTTAAAAGGCTGACAGAACAATGAGCCACTTTCACACATGTTTGCAGGAGCTCGTGTTGGCTCACGTGAACTCCAGGTGGAAACAAAGAGCCCGACAGGCTCAGGTTTCTCTGAGGGGTCCGAACAGGTCCGAGGTGTGTCTGCCAGCAGTGTGTGTGTGTGTGCGCGTGTGTGTGTGTGTGCGCGCTGGTGGAACTGGAAGGCTGAGGGAGGTGAAATAGGAACCAGTTGGGATGCCGGGCGGGCTCGTCTGCTCCTCTCCTGGTTGTCGACCAAAGTCTGATGGCTCTGGTTCAGTCATGAAGGGAGAAAAACTGGGCTTGAACAGCTCTGCTTCTGCTTTTCCGCATTTTCAACACACAACTTAAAATTTTCAATAAATCCAAACATTTTAATTAGTCTGCCCTCCACATGTAACAGAGAACCTAAGTTATAAGAGGGATAAACATAAGAAAACAAGAAAACGTCGTCTTGTTCTCGTGGTTTCCTTTAGAGTGTTTTTCATTTCTACTCTTTTGAGTTTATTTTCCATATTTTATTGGTGAAGTGAGTAAAATCAAACACTGTTTGTTCTTTGAACTTCTAATGAGCCTCCATCTCTGTCAGAGCTTAAAACCGCCCAAATACAAAATTAATACATTTCTATTTGTGATTTAAAGAGTAAATAGTTAATTTTAAACACTTTTATGGAGGCTGTCTGTAATATTTGTTTGTTGCTCTACGTTTATTACAATTGTTTCCATTTTATACTTTGGTGACGTTTCCGTCTTCTAACTTGTATTCAAATCGTTTTACTAAATGAAGCCTAAAACTTTAACATCAGCGGACATCATTTCTGTCAGTGTTACTTCATCACTTTTAGTTGTTTGAGGTCATCTCGATGCTGGGGCCCTGCAGTCAGGGGCCCCAAGTGGCCCCGGGCCCCCCGGGCTGTGGGAGCTCGGGGGCAGCTGAAACAGCGTCTTTGCTGCCCTCCTGTGGCCGAGATGCGGAAGGACACCCTCCGGACCGTGACCCAGCCCATCCCTGCGCATCCAGGAATCCACCTCCTCTCTCTGTCCATCCAGCTGGAACAGTCACCCAGGCTCCTTACCAACCAATCACACCTAAAAAAGAGGACAGAAAACAGCAGGATCCTGTTTAATGTTGAAAAGGGCTGATTTCCCTACCCCTCAGAGGTACTACAGACAATCTATTGATCTGTAAATTGAGAGGAAACAGTGTTTTGGTTAGTAAAATAAAAATGCGGGTAATGGACCTTGGAAAAATTCTTTATTTTTTAGAAAACACGGATGCCAAAGACTGTAAACGGCTGTCTGAAATCATTTCTGGTTGGTGCAAAATTTTACATTTTGTCTCAATATAAAACTCAGTGTCTAAATGATGGGATGCATCAAGACAATGAGCATTAAAAACATTTTTTTTTTAATAAAAGTGTTTGCAATGCTACCTGTAATAAAAATATAAATAACCTTTAGACATCTTGCTGGGTTTTTAACATCACGTGTTTTCCTCTGTTCTGGAGACTAAAGAGATTACTGTAGCTTAATGCTGCTGGAAAGTCTGACTCTGTGTGTGTGTGTGTGTGTGTGTGTGTGTGTGTTGGGGGGGGGGGGGGGGGGTTTGGGGGTTTTCCTTATATTAAGAGCATATTTTTTTTATTTTCTTGCTCAAAACAGAAAATTTGGCAAAAATTTGGGCTTTTTTTTGTGTCCTAAAATTATTGTGGGAGGAGCACTGCGAACAAAAACGCTCGCACTCTCACACATCTTGAATGAGGGACCCGGGGGGGGGGGGGGGGGGGGGGGGGGGCCCCCCCCCCCTATACTGCGGGCGAACTCCACCTCCTCCCCTCCCACCCAACCCCGTATTCCCAATACCCCCCGCTACACCCCCTCCCCAACTGCTCTGTGTGTGTGTGTGTGTGTGTGTGTGTGTGTGTTGGCGCGCGGGGGGGGCTGCTGTCCCATATCCTGAAATAAAGAGCAGATTTTCTTTATTGTCTGGCTCAGAGCAGAAAATGTGGCGGAACTGTGGGCTGTTTGTTGTGTCCTATAATGATGGTGGGAGGAGGCACTGCGAACACACACACACACACACACACACACACACACACACACACAGAGAGAGAGAGAGAGAGAGAGAGAGAAAGGAAGATGGAGGACGGTGTGGAAGCGGCGGAGCGGACCTCCAGCCTGCTGCACCATCACTGCTGAATGAAGGTGAGTTCTCTGTTGCTCCAGCGGGCTTTTGCCTCTCTGCTCCCGGACACCTGCAGCAGCGGCTCCGCGGCGCCGTCGGCTCCGGCCGCCCGGCTGGTCGCGCTGTTTTCGGGCTGTGTACTGCCGCTCCCGGCGCCGCTCGGTGCGGTGCCTGTGAGGAGTGGCTCTCCGGACCGATGAGAGCAGCCTACAGCAGCCAGGAATTCACGGGGACAGAAACGGAGCACACGGAGCTGCGTGCGTCCGGCTGAGCGCACAGAGGCCCCGGTGATGCGGGTCCAGAGGACCGGCGGGGCTGAGCATCCCTGGCTGCTGCTGCAGGATGTGATTGGCTCATCCCAGCTTGTGCATGTGATGCAGACCTGCACGGAGGGGTTTGCTGACTGGGTGGACTGGGTGGACTGGGTGCACTGGTGCTGCTGCGGGTTCTTCAGTCAGCTCATCCAGCCGGAACTTGGATTCCTGCAGTTTTCAACGCGGAGGCCCGTTAAAAGGGCAGAATTCAGTCTGTTTGCTCCTGCTTGAAATAAGACAGGAGAGCGAACACCAAGTTCCATTTAAATAAAAACCACCTGCAGTAACAGAACAGGATTTTTGGGACTTAAATGGTCCAAAAAATATCATTGAAAATGATACAAATGATTGAATGAAGAGTCTGACACTGAGTGTGAGAATAGAGGCAGTTTTTGCCCCACCCAGGGCGATATTAGAGCACTGTTAGAGCACTATTAGATGACCTGCTAATGAAGTCCACCAGAGTGGTGGTTTGTTACAGACCAGGGCTTTACTGCCTGCTTCCAGTCCAAACCTACACTTTTGTGACTTGTTTTGAAATGACTGGATGATTAACGGTCTGCCGAGCTGTTTTCTGGGAATTTTTGGATGAACTTTCTTCCAACCCTGCTCAGATTGGCCTCTGATCTCTAACCAGGTGAGATCCCTGAACGATCACCTGAGACGTCAGCATTTTTGCAGATCTGCAACTTTAGCGGACGAAACATGCAGAGCAACAAATCTGCACCATCAGTCTGGGTGACGGTAGTGGGAACAGTGTTCTGGAATAAAGAGGAGGGATTTCTGAGGGTGGAAATGGACACCATCCACTCCGGACTCACCACTTCAAGCTAACGCAAGCTAATGCTAACTCCGTGTTACATAAGCACCATACTGTGTTGTGTGTTTGAGATGCAGCCCATGCAACTGTGCAGCTCAGTTGCAGTTGTGAGTCGTGCAGCATCCAGCCGCTTTGGTGTCACACAGCTGACACACCCCAGGGTGGAAACTATGGCAACACACGCTAGCTGTGCAAAGATGCACTGCTGCGCTTCGATGACTTCTGCCATGTATTTAGAGGAAGTGAAAGTGGGGCTTTTTGTTGTTGTTGTTGTTGTTGTTGTTGTTGTGTGTGTGTGTGTGTGTGTGTGTGTGTGTGTGTGTGTGTGTGTGTGTGTGTGTCAGTCAGACAGCTTCTCATTGGTGCTGAAATGTCTGTTTGTGCTTGTTTATTTTCTGTTCCAGGAGCTCAGCGTGAGTGTGTTAGTAATCACTGAACGTATGCGGTGTGTGTGTGTGTGTGTGTGTGTGTGTGTGTGTGTGTGTGAGACAGGAATGAGGCAGATCCTCTGTGAGGGCCAGAAACAGAGTGATGCTCCGTGTCAGAGGTCCCGAGGGTCCGCGTCCCTGCGTGGACTGTGCTTGATGGATGCCTGCTGGCCGTCACAGACAGAAAGTCGAATGACTTGTGCTGCAGGGGCAGTGTGTGTGTGTGGTGTGTGTGGTGTGTGTGGTGTGTGTGTGTGTGTGTGTGTGTGTGAGAGAGAGAGAGAGAGAGAGAGAGAGACAGAAACCAATACACTTTGACAATCTAGATATTCCAAAAAAATTCAAAGATCTTCTATTTTGCAGTGATGGTGACACATGTTTCACATGTTTCATTCAAACCTGCACCCGGTCACATGATCAGCTGACTGCGTGCTGATTGGCTGAACAGATTCTGTCTCTGCTGCTCGTTTCGTTATTAGTGGCTAATAAATGTTGCCTGCTGGCCTACGGGGTCTTTTGTTCACACGTTGTGTTTCTCCTTAAATAGCAGGCTCACACTTTTCCCGCCAACAGGAGGAGAAGTGTTGTTTTTTCCCTTTGTCTCCAGCGTTCCTGACCTCTCCCCTCCTCCTGTTAGCGTCGACGGGCCGCTCGCCTGCAGGCATCATTATACCTGAGACGTCCCCCGGGTGTGTCAGCTGCCATGGCTGCTGCATTATGATGATAATGAGGGAATCTCAGTCCGAGCGTTCCAGAAAGTTCAGGGTCACACTTTGTCACATGAGATCATGTGTGACGCACACGTGGGATTTCTCCTTTCTTCTTCTTTTTTTCTTGGCTTGTAAAACATAATCCTACAGCCATTGTTTTCCTCGTGCATCTGTCCCTGGCAGTGACATGTTTGTCTGCTCGAGCTTGTCTGAGAACCCTTAAAATGATACGGTGACATTTGATATTTGATAATATATGACCAAAGGTCTATTTTAGGGACAAATTTCCATTTTAATACTATTTAAACAGCCACCAACATTGATAGTTACTTTTTTAAAGGGAAAAGTGTAAATTTGCCCTCCTTCTGCTCCCCTCTGTCAGTATTTGTGTCAGTAAACGCGGCTGTAAAAGCATGTTTAATGAGAGTCTTTGTCTTTGGCTTTGGTGATTTTCCTTCCCAGGGAGGCTTTTTGCACGTTTCTCTGCCTCCATGAGCAACAACACCAACAAAAAAACTTCCGCCGCGTCCAAACACGTTGGTGGTTTCAGGCTGATGACTCAGAGAAACGGACGGAAATGGAGAAGCTGCCAGAGCTGGGAAATAACCGGGAGATGGTGGCCGAGGGGGCCGCTTCCCCGGACCGGTGTCACATGATGGCCATCGTAAGTTAATGGGAAAGCGAATAGAATTAGCCTCAATTCACCATTACCTCACCATTACGGTGTGGAAAAACAACCTAAAATGTCACAAACCCACCAGTAGGACATATAATAAAGGTGTTACTTGAATACTGAGTGTCGGGAATAAAAATAGCGGCAGCCGTGAAATCTGATCCGACCATTGTTGCCTTCGGGCCTGTCGATCAGCAGAGCTCATCCGGCCGCCGTCTCGCACCTCTGCAGACTGCAGGGACAATTATAGCAACACACTCGCTGCATCCAGCACAGACGAGGCTCCAGCGACTCGGGCTGCTCCTGGCGGCTGCGGCGCTGCTGCACCGAAAAACAGGACCCATGCTGCCGTTTCTGCATTTAGCTGCTTGTTTTAGTGTTTTTTTTCTCATCCATCCTGCGGTGGAGGCCGAATCCATCCGCCGGTATCCGCGACCGCCCGCACCTCGCTGTGAAACAGACCGAAGTCGACATCTGTCTGCTGGCGAGGCTGGCGCGCACTCCAGAGAGTTCCAGAGGAATCTGGAGTTTGCAGACTCAGCAGCAGCGTGGAGGAGAGCCACGCTGAGAGTTGATTTCTAGCCGTGGTTAGCGGTTAGCGCGTCAACGCCGCTGTGCTTTAGCCTCAGTATTTACAGGAAAACGGCCCCTCAGGGACAAACAAGGTGGATGAGCGGAGGAGAGCCGTTTGTCTCCGTGTTCGTATGAGCTTCCTGACCCCCGAAAAACGCAACAGGAGGAAACCCTGAGCGGGACCAGGCTCAGCGGCCAGATGGACAGATGGGTGAAGGAGGAGGAGGAGAAGCAGAGTTTGTTGCTTTGCTGGGTCACGTGACGTCGCCTCTGCTTTTGCATCAGGATGCTGTTGAAGATAAAAGCCTGACTCAGGTTTGCATCACTCCGCGCTCCGGAGCGCTAGCACAGTCGCAGCTGTGGAGATGCAGAAAGTGGGACGCGGCCCTCAGGCGTCGGCGTCGCGTCTGTCTTCCTGTCGCTCCGGCGACGGATTCCTGCCTCTTCCTCAGCTCAGACGGCAGAAAACCTGTAAATCAATTCTCTGCTCTGAGCCACACTCCAACACGCCCAGAGCCAACTTCAAAGATGCCACAGGGGTAATCGCCCCCGTTTTTCCTCTCTGAATATTTCATGGCCTCTTTTTTTATTAATAAGCGATGCAGCTGCGCTTCATATTTACTGAAAACAGACGATCTTGCATTTTTAACTGTTTCCTGACACATTTTCAGCTCCAGTGTGAGTTTTAGGACAGTTGCTCACAAACATCGCCCATCCCAGAGGTCCAATCTGAGCAATCCCAACTCTAGAAACACTTTTCTTTCCTGGTCTATGAATAAACATACATTATCTCACATGCCGTCCCATTTTCAACATGAACACTTGCTCAGTTCCAGAAGCTAATGCTGATTTTAGCCCCTGGTCTCTAGTTAGTTTGTCTCTTAAAAGTCATCAATGGTTGGTCTCTGGTTTCCATGACAACTGCCAGTCTTGCTCCGAGAGATAGAGCGGTGGGTGGGGGTGGGGGGGGGGGCATGCAGCAGGTTTGCTGGTCACAAGGTCAGCAAACGTCTCCAGAACACCAAGTGTTTGTGCATTTCTCAGCAGTTTTGTGGTACATTGTGACGAGATTCCCATGTTCCCTCGGGAAGTTTTAGCTGTTGTCTGGTGTTACAAAGCACTTTTCCATCGTCCATCTAAAATCTAAGTAAAACTGATATTCTGATAAAGAAAGAAAGAAAAGTGAAAGCAAAGCAAACGTTTGGCCCTGGTGTCCCTGACTGTAAACCCATCTGGAGGCAGATTGTATCTCCAGATTAGGACCAGAAGCGAATTATGTTATTACTGAGTCATTACTGAGCAGCGACCGGGACCATGTGCACCGTCTGCTTTTTGGGTGAGAATAATGGCATCTTCTGGCAGACCGGATGGAGGAAAGCAGAAACCCTGCTCTTTGTCTGTGTTGACTGACTTTTCCTTTTTCTTCCAGCATCCTCTGGTAGAGGAGTCCCACAACCTGCGCCTGAGACTGTCGAACCAACCGGAATCGCGCCACCATGAACCCTCTGCACACGGACCAGGATCCGGAGGCCACAGACGAGGCGGATGCCCCTCCCGGCCAGCGCAACAACCCTCAAGGACGCTCCCGGAACCACAACCACCAGGAAAAGCGCTACAGGCGCTGTGAGGCGCCTCCAGGGAACAGCGGTGGCAGAGCCCGGAGGAGACCCCAGGAGGAGCCGGGCGCGGAGCTTCATCCGGTGGCCCAGCACCAACCGGCCCAGCCGATCCCTCGACCTGCGGTGGCACGTTACCGCAGACAAGGGGACAGCGAGGCCCGCATCCGAGCCCAGCAGCAGCGGCACAGGCAGAGGCAGCAGAGGGAGGCGGAGAGGGCGCAGCAGATGGCTCAGCAGCAGGACAAGCGCCATCACCGGGAGATGAACCAGGAAGACGAGCGCGAGAGGGACGATTCCGCACTGGCCCGCTCGGCCAGCACCGAGAGCGGCTTCCACACCCACACGGACCGTGCTGAGGGCGACGACGGCTTGCTGATGATGTCGCTGGAGCCTGAGGCGCAGCCAGATGTGGAGGATGAGGTGGGGAACTATGGCGTCCAGCTGAGGCCCGAGGTAGAAGGCTACACTGAAGACGCCGAAGCCGAGCAACACCCACACCCCAACTACCCTCCCCAGCCACCACCCCCACCACCACCACCACTACCGCGTGACGCGCTGCCTGATCTGCAAAACCCAGAGGACACCAGGAATGCTGCCTACTCCAACTATGTCTACGCCCAGCCCCCCAGCCACGGCGGACCACCCGACCTCCTGGACACCGGGCCTACGGAGGAGGCGTACTCTGAGCCCTACGACATCTACTCGCTGTCGGAGCACGTTTACGAAGAGATCGGAGAGGTTCCCACCTCGTCGGAAGAGGTGGAGTCTCTCCAGCAGAGGAGGGCTGGTTTCCAGCTGCTCGAAGGCAGGATGGGAGAAGCGGACTACCATCAGCAGGAGTCGGTGGGTTCCCGCCTACGCCACTACGACGAACGCTCCGACGGCGAGTCAGACAGTCCGGAGAAGGAAGCCGAGTTTGCGCCGTACCCACGAGCTGACAGCTGCGACCAGGAGGAGGACGTGGGCAGCTCTGCGGCGGAGGGCAAGGACAGCCTTGTCTCCGGGGACGAAACCATCCAGGAGGGACACGAGCTCAAGCAGGAAGGTGGAACACCCGAGGGACAGCCCCAAACCGGTTCGGACAAAAACCAGCCGGTCGACGACAGAGGGGACGCGACCGGGGAACAACAGGCCGAAAACTCGGCTAAAGAGTCTGTGGCGCTCAGGCACAACCAGCAGAAGAGGGATGCCATATCGCTGGCCATCAAGGACATCAAGGAAGCCATAGAGGAGGTGAAGAACAGAACCGTGAGGTCTCCCTACACCCCCGATGAGCCGAAGGAGCCCATCTGGGTGATGAGGCAGGACCTTAGCCCGACTGTGGAGTGTGACCTGCAGCCACAGGGAGGCGACGTGAGTACGACCGTCCACAACAACCTTTGGCAAAGCAAACTTCCGCTTAGACTGGGGTTTAAAGTTAGCTTACAACCGCTCTGCCATCTATCCGCTATGCAAGGTTGCTCGCAAGGAGGCTGGAAGATCCTATTGATTCGCAGAGGAATAGCTTGCTGTGGGGGGGTGACTAGGGCCATGGTACGTTTCAGACTCATTAGTGTATTCCATCCTGTTGATAAATAACCTCTCGTAGCGTCTTTTGGCCAAACATATAGCTTGCTTTTATCTGGAAACAGACAGTTCAGACTAGCCAGGATTTCCCAGGGTTTCACGGTGTGTGTTTGCGGTTTCGCCAAGCTAAGCTGATGGCAAATACAAGTCGTGTGGTTCCCGCCTGCTGTCACGGAAATGATTTATTGAGTAACTGTGAGGAAAAAGGTAAAGGGCAGGTAAATAATTCAGCGAGGATCCAGTAACAGGAGGGCTACTGGTGCTAACATGTCCACCAGCAGAACGACCCCTACAGCGGTGGCTGTACTGGGAATTCCGCTGTCAGCCTCACCTCAAACGTCAGCTCCTCCTGTCCTGCTGATGGTTCCTGCAGAGTAATGTGAGCAGGAACCATCAGCAGAGTGAAGGTGGGACGGACAGACGGACCCGGTTTGCAGATTCCATGATGAATACTGACACCTGATGCCCAGGGTCACCTGACTCCCCAGCCGGCGCAGCGGTGACACACACACACACACAGGCATCACTGTTTTCAACAGCACTGCATCACGTGGCTGTACTGAGGTATAAATGAACCTGTGCTAATTTGTACCACAAACAAACCATGGAAAACTTCTTGGATGTATCAAGTCGAGAAGCTTGAGGAAGAGGAAGCCAAGCGGAAGGAGCAGACTGAGAACCGCGAGGAAGATGAGGTAGAGGTGAATGCTTGGAGTTTGGGGCGTAGATGGTGCTACTGACGCTCGTAAAAGTCAACTTCTCATATCATATGACTGGTTAATTACCAAACTAATTAAACCCTGAGGATGTTTTCAACCAGTGAAAATATAAACTCAGCAGCAACTATTTACCCCAAAGACAAGATGGCTGTTTCTAGCTCCTCCGTGGCTCCGCGGGAGTTGAACCAACCTTCTCCTGAAGGAGAAAATCCTGAGAAATCTCAGACGTCGTCCAGCCGTTCATGTAAGAGCCTGTTTATTTTCTCCCCCGAAGTCTCCAGGTTCGGCGTCTCCGTCTCCTCCCGGAGCAGAGTCCAGCAGGCACCTGCTGCAGGACGACAGCTTCGAGTCCTCCCCCTCCAGCAAAGAGGCGCGTCCGGCCTGTTAACATTCACCAAATGCATCCTCCCATCAGCCTCGAGCCCTGTTTGAAAGACCTGTCTCCTTCTCTTTTTTGCCAGTCGAGGAGAAGCCTGGCATCCTTCCCCACCTACGTAGAAGGTGAGCGAGGGGTCGTTCTCCCCTACTCTTTCTTGAGTCTTCCTTTCAGCATTTACTCAGAGAAGTTCCAAGCGGTGAAAACAATATGGGATGGCGTAGAACAGAAGAATATCATCAAGATGTTTGCTAACGTCAGAGTAACGTCACAATCAGCAACCCAAGCATCACAGTGGCTGCACGTGCAGCATGTTTGCATCAATATGCTGGAAAAAACAATTTCAAATCACGAATGAATCACTTGGGAACAAAAAAGAATCAATTATTTACACTGTCTTTCAGCATCAAGTGTCTTTAATGATTAACAAGGAGCAGGGACTTAAAATAGCAACCGACATGTGAAAAATGTCTCCCTCTGCAGTTCCTGGCCCATGTGACCCCGAAGACCTCATCGATGGCATCATATTTGCAGCCAACTACCTGGGCTCCACCCAGCTGCTGTCAGACAAGACCCCCTCCAAGAACATCCGCATGATGCAGGCCCAGGAGGCCGTCAGTCGCATCAAGGTGAACACGCCAAAACAGCTCCTCCGTGTCTGTTCACAACTGTTCTGGAGTCAGTTTCTGCTCGTTCCCCACAGCTCACAAGCTTTTTAGCAAGACCTTCTGTTTTATTTTGAAAGGCTCTCTCTCTAATGGTTGGATTTCTTCCACATCATTTCCATTTGTTAGAGTCACGCGTTTTGGCTGTGTTTCACTTTCTCTCCTGTGTCTGTTGCCTAGAAAGGAGGTATTAACTGAAGCTGCTCTGGTTACATTTTGTTCTGAAAGGGTAGAATAGCCCTCATCAAGATGTCCACTCACTGGTTTCCATCTGCAGACAAACAGACTGATTCTGACTCCGGATCAGATCAGATTGGACACGCGTTTGACGGCTGGGGACAAAACACATCCCATACAGGGACCATGCACGCACACACGCACACAAAGGCCTGCAGTAAGCAAATTCAGCCGCATCTCTGATGTCAGACTGGCACACAGAGACCCCTGCTGGCAGACATGGGGAGTGCGCCCGTGTGTCCTGTAGATCTAGCAAAAACATACTGAATTTAAAATCAATTACAAAAAAATTCCATGAAAAAATACAGGTAAGCATCAACACATAAGCATATACTTTTGTTATTTCTACCATTGATGTGTGTAATTAGTGATTAAAAGAGTCTGAAACCGGACTTTTCCAGTGGTGTTGGTGTGATGCTGCATTCAGTGAACAGGCAAACGCAGCGGCCACGGCTCCATCACGAGCACATGGAGACCGCTGCACTTGGACGTGATGAGAGTGAAGATAAGAAGGCAGCTGGCGTCAGTGCGGCGCTGCTGGTGGTGGTGGTGGCAGCCGAGGAGCGTGCACGCTGCGCGCCCCAGCCAGCCTCTCCTGGTACTAACCCATGACTCTGTCTGCTTTGTTCCATGCCTGGCAGACGGCCCAGAAATTAGCACAGACCAAGAAGGTGCAGTACCACCGGCTTCTGCTTCCCCTCTGCCTGGCTTGTCTCTGTCTGCACGCCACCGTCACCCGTTTATCCTCCTCCCTCCCTCGCTCCGATGACCTCCTGGCCTTTTCCTGAATCCAGCAGTGGCTTGTGTTTTGTGTTTGTGGAAGAGGCTAATCTCGCTCGCTGGATTGCAGGAAAGAGCTGCACACGTCCTGGCGCTGCGCTAATTTGCTTATTCAATGTTTCTCTGCTGCTGATTGTGTGATCAGAGCTCTTTGACCGTCAGCGTCTGGAAGGCGCCATCATTGAGACCATGTTTCCTTAGCAACTGTTCACCACGCTAATGTGAGCTATGAGGACGATGCTGCGGATTTGATGGTTTCCCATCATATAGGGGACGGAGCCCTGGAGGCAGGACAGGCTCTGTCTGCCCTTGTTTGGCTGCGATCAACCTTTGCACATTGTTGAAAACCCAACTGACTCAGCCTGTCAGCGCTGGAAACCGCTGCCTGCTACCGCTAATGTGGTTTTGCACGAAAACAGCAAAAACAAAAGCAAATCAGAGGAGGTGACTCAGCTGTTCGCTCTCAGACTGCAGCTCTGTTTGTCCTCAGGGGCTCTGCATGACTCTGGTGGTACCAAAACTATTACTATTACTATTATTATACTAACTATTATTGGTGTTATTAATTATGCAAATCTCAGCACTGGACCGCTAACGTAATTCATCTGCGCACGAGGCTAAAAATAGACCCTGATCTGGTTTGGAGCAATTTATGCTGCTGAGTTCTTGTGTTACTGTGTATATTTATGTGTGTGTGTGTGTGTATTTATGTGTGTGTGTGCGTGTGTGTGCAGGTCTCTGATGGGGAGCCTCAGCCAATGACAGAGGTG
>CAAE01008023.1:0-24538 GCA_000180735.1 Tetraodon nigroviridis | reverse complement strand
CAAAGTAATTCTAAATTCTTTCCTCTTTCTGATTTTAAATTTGTTTCAGCAAAGTCCCGGGAAGTATCCTATGAAGTCCCCAATCTTCGTGCTTATACCGACTATATTTGTAAGATCTGTGTCTATTACAACTCTGCGTTTGTCAATTCCTCCAACGTCGCCATTAAAACTAAACCCGGAAGTAAGTATTTGACCTACTGGTGAGGATCTGGCTGTTTTTAGATTTTGGTGACTGTATCCGAACTCCAAACTATTCGTTGTTTCTGGTATAATTCATCTTTTTTTCAGAACCAGACGAGCCTCAAAGTTTGTCCCTGCACGTTAAAGAACGTAACAGGATTAAAGTGAAATGGAACAAACCCAAAGATTTTCACGGGCCTGAGGTCGGTTATACCGTACGTCTGTTTGAAGGAGGGACCATAAAGAATACCAAAAACACAAAAAAAACAACATTAGAATTCGAGGATCTCAGTTACTCCACAGAATACCAAGTGAAGGTTGGTATCGGCCGTCCCAGGATCATTCCATGTTTAAATCACTGTTTTCAAAGATTCTCCGTCCCTCCAGGTGACGGCAAATAACGGCCATCGTGAGAGCGATCAAATCTCCGACAAAATCAGCACCACCTGTAAGAGCCCCAGTCTCCGCAGACTCCAGCTCCACCCAGCAGCTCACCTGCTTCTCTGTTTTTTCCCTTAGACAATGAAAAACCTCTGATCGGATTCCTGGTCTTCCTCATCATCCTCACCTCTTTGGCTCTGTTATTTGTGACCTACAAGATTTACATCCTGAAGAGAGAGAAGTCCAGGTGAGAAGAGAAACTGCTTGGGTGCACGATGGCGCGATGGCCCATCTCTTTCTCTAACCACCTTCAAATGTTCCTGCAGAGACTCCAGCGAAAGCATGAATCTTATTCCCAAAACAAGTGAGTGTTTTATTTGGATTTGCTGCTGTTGTGTCAAACAGACGGGCGCTCAGCTTTGTGTGTGCGTGGGGCCGTTATGGGATGTGAAAGCTAGTTTCTGGAGAAGTCAGTCTCCGAGACGAGCTGTACCCAAACGTTCCGTTGTGGCTGGTTGGGTTGTTGCAGGCCATGAAGACAAGCTGATGTCTGTTGAGCCCCTGACAGCAGAAACTCTGCTGGACGCCTACAAGAGGAAGATTGCTGATGAAGGAAGACTTTTCCTGGCTGAGTTCCAGGTAATAGATATATACTGTTTGTGTGTGTGTGTGTGTGTTTGTGTGCTCTTATATGAGTTTGGACTTGACTGGCAGATGCTGGAACCAGATTGTACTTGCACACGAGGCCACTCTGGTTGACCGTCTTTCTGATTCCAGACCATCCCGAGAATATTCTCCAAGTACCCGGTGAAAGAGGCCAAGAAGTTCCACAACGGCCCCAAGAACCGCTACGTGGACATCCTGCCGTGTGAGTCAAGCACCCACCGAATCGACACACACCCAGTCGAGACTCGTCCGCATCGGACGGCTGCCTCTGTGCACTTATTCACTGTGGTTGGGTTTATCCTTGTGTTCTCGATTCAGACGATTATAACCGCGTCCAGCTGACCACCGGGAACGGCAGCCCAGGCTGTGACTACATCAACGCCAGCTTTATAAATGTACGGACTCAACCGCGACACCCTACTGGGCGCGCAGCCTCCTGGTCGAGACGGAGGTCTTGACCTCCTTCTGATGTCTGCATCTTTTGTTTCCGTGTCACAGGGGTTCAAAGAATCCAAAAAGTACATCGCAGCTCAAGGTAACACGTTCTTAGTCATCACACACGCGCACGCCTCGCTGCGTTTGTGCGCACACACCGACCGTTGCTGCCTGTGTGGTAGGCCCGAAGGAGGAGACTGTGGGTGACTTCTGGAGGATGATCTGGGAGCAGCAGACCTCCATCATCGTCATGGTTTCACGCTGTGAAGAGGGAAACAGGGTGAGTGGGAGGAAGGACGGATGGATGGATGGGTGGATGGTGGATGGATAAGTGCTCTAAGCGGACCCATGCCTGAACCAGGTGAAGTGTGCTCAGTACTGGCCGTCACCAGATCGAGACACGGAGATCTTTGAGGAGTTCATCGTGAAGCTGACCCTGGAGGACCACTACCCCGACTACATCATCCGCCATCTGAGTCTGACCAACGTGAGTCCGGCGTCACACGTGTCGGGATCTCTGGAGAAGGCCAATGTCTACGTGTGTGTGTGTGTGTGTAGAAGAGGGACAAGGGCGTGGAGAGGGAGGTGACCCACATCCAGTTTGTGAGCTGGCCCGACCACGGCGTTCCAGACGAGGCCCACCTCCTCCTGAAACTGAGGCGCCGAGTGAACTCTTTCAAGAACTTCTTCAGCGGTCCCATCGTCATCCACTGCAGGCACGTCATAGAACACACACTCACAGGCCGGAGGGGCGGTGAAATGACCTTTGGAACCTTGTGTGCAGCGCTGGAGTCGGCCGGACGGGCACCTTCATCGGCATCGATGCGATGATGGAGAGCCTGGAGGTGGAGGGCAGGGCTGACATCTACGGCTACGTGGTCATGCTCCGCCGACAGAGATGTCTGATGGTCCAAGTCGAGGTAAGATCACGCTGTGCGGCTTGTGTGTGTGAGGGTGGGTTTGTTACTATAGATGTCTCATTTTATCTGCAACTGTAATCTCCCAGGGCCGTTAGCATAGACCAGTTCTGCTTTCTCACTGCTGATGTGCTGAGTTATGAGAACACCTTGAACGCGCTGCTAAATATACAGTCTGAGTGTAATTTACAGAAAGTGAACTTGGCTGTCTCGTGGTTCACTGAAACTGCGACGGTGCGTGAAACCAGCTGTGGTCGTTCTGGTGGTCAGAGCTCAGAAGCTGAATCTGCGTGTGTTTATCCCGTCGACGCTGCTCGGCTGCAGCGACTGGGTGGGCTGGCGGCGCTGGTTGGCTAATCCGCCGTGTCTTCCTTCCGCAGCTCAGTATATCCTGATTCACCAGGCGCTGCTGGAGCACACACAGTTCGGGGAGACGGAGAGCCCCCTGCAGGAGCTCCACAGCACCCTGAGCACCCTCAAACAGAGAACGGCCGACAACGAATCAACCCTAATGGAGGACGAGTTTGATGTACGAAACTTGTTTTTAGCCCCGAGGCTAAGAGGAAATGTATGAAAAAGGCCCAGTGCTTGAGTCACAAAGTAACCATAGAGTCGAATTTAGGGTGTTTTATCAATATGAATGCTGGGTAGACCAGAAAAAGGGAAACAATGCCATCACCTTCTTCACCTTTACCTGAGTGTTAACAACGCTAACAGTTGAACTCTAACTGTGGAGCAAAATTGCACATCCAGCCAACTCGTATGAATCTTTCACCCTGGACCGTTAAACTTATCTTCTGGTCTGTGCTTCTCCTCAGCACTTTATTCCTCTGTATAAATAATATTGTCCTCATGAAGTGCTTCTCTCATCAAACAGAGGCTCCCTACCTTCAAAAGCTGGAGGACCTGCAACACTGGCAAGGGAGAAGAAAACAAGAAGAAGAACCGCACTTCGTCTGTCGTCCCTTGTGAGCTCCACACACACTTGACGTGCAGAAACGCGCGGTCCCTTTGGGCGGCTCTGACGAGCGCGTCCGTTGCCCTCAGACGACTACAACAGAGTGCAGCTGAAAACCGACGAGGGACAGAGCCACGAGAGCGACGCCGACGACGACTACGATGAAGCATCAGACGAGGACGAGGACTCCGCCAAGTACATCAACGCCTCGCTCATAAGTGTGCGTCCCTTTGTGGTGCAACGTCGTGGACGGGTTTTTAATCTGCGCACCGAGCTGCCGCAGCTGGTATCTCATCGAATAAGATGCAGCGTTTGTGCAGCTGCTTGAATTTTAGGAACAGGTCTAATTTCAACCTTCACATCCTATTTGTTTGGGCTGTGTAGAACAATGGACGGGTGTTTGCTTTCTGCCCACACAGGGTTACTGGGGCCCGCACGCCTTCGTGGCGGCACAGACGCCGCTGGCGGACACCGTGGCCGACTTCTGGTCCATGATTCTCCAGTACAAAGTGCCCGCTGTCGTCATGCTCTCAGACTGCAGCCAGACAGACGAGGTATTGTCCAAACACCGGGAAGAATAGAACCTAGTATTTTTGGTAGCGGCGGGGAAACAATAAAATCCTTGTTCTGACTGAGAAGGTAAAGAGGGCGCCTGTCTTCTCGGTTTTAATCACAGATGCTTTCACTCCTCCCTCCTTCCACTTCCTCCACTAAGAGACTTTTTTTTTTTGCACAAACTGAAGCAAACTCTTGATATTCACTAATGATATCCATATGACACCTAATCAACATCACTGTTGTTGATTGTAGGACTGTCTGTACTGGGGTGAAGGCAAGAAAACATACGAGGACATAGAGGTGGAGCTTGAAAGCACCGACAGCTCCCCCACTTTCACCCTCCGCACCATGCTGATCCACCACCAGAAGGTACCTGCGCCCACGGCGCCATTCTCCGGTCCTCTGACTCCTCCTGGTGTTTCACTGCATCCGTTTCAACAGACCAAAGAGCGCCATCAAGTGAAGCACTTCCAGTTCCTGAAGTGGGGGAACAGAGAGCTGCCGGAGAAACCGCAAGATCTGGTGGACCTGATAAAGGAGATTGAGCACAGGTGTGGCCTCAGGTGGCCCAGCAGCACGCCCGTCGTCATCCACTGCAAGTAAGACCCAACACACAGGGAAGCGGGTGTCTGGTCACACACACGGCCGCTCGGGGCCGGTCAGCTAGGTCAAAAGGTCGCGTTTCGGTTGAAAGAACTGCCCTGCTCAACCGGCATGAATGTCCCTCAGCGACGGCTCCTCCCGTTGCGGGATCCTCTGCGGCCTGTGGAACCTTTTGGAGAGCGTGAAGAAGGAGAAGGCGGTGGATGTTTTCCAGGTGGTCAAGACTCTACGCAAGGAGAGGCAGCGCATGGTCTCCAGTCTGGTAGGAACGAGGAACCAGTCCCTTTCACTTCTCCAACTGAAAACCAATTTTGTTTTTTTTAGAATTGCACATTAATACTTCTGCCGCTAACGATGAAGTCAAAAGAAGTAACATGAAATCTAAACACACTCTGTCCTACAGGAGCAGTACCAGTTCCTGTATGATGCGCTGGAAGTGGTTTTTCCAGTCCAGAATGGTGACGTGAAAGCAGCACAGAACTCTGTCCAGATTGTCAATGAAACCAAGGCAGCGGAGAAGCCGAGCAGCACTACCAGGCCCGACCCGCAGGGGACCGAGGACAGTGCTGACGGGGCCGTTAGCGCCCCGACGCAGGAGGAGGACAGCAAGAGTCCCACCAAGGAGGTTTGAGCTGCAGACTTAGGGATTAACGCTTTATCGCTAATTTTATTTGAAGAACCATATTGAATGCACAGAATTTTTAGCTTTTCGTTTTCAAGAAGTTGACTGAAACCAAGTTATAAATGTAGTATTTTCTGTCCATTTATCAAAAGCTGTTGTCAAACTAGTGGTCTTGATTTTCTCCTTTACAAGGGTAAAAAAAAAGGAGGTTATCATCAACATTTCAGAGCTGGACAGTGTGGTCGACCTTGGAATGGGGGCAGGGTTTTATTTCATGAAAAGAGAGTAAAAATGGAAAAAAAAAGCACCCACAGAAAGAAAGAGCTGGATCTAAAATGTCCTGGCATTAGGACACTTTAATTAGCTTTTTTTTTTTTTTCATAACAAAAATTTTCAATGTTGACATAAAATTATTGACAAGATGAATGAACTGTTAAAAAAAAACAACAATTTTGCTTTTTTTAACATGTTAAAAGAGCAGTTTGTTGCGATCTTAAAGGCAAATACGAAAACAATTTAAAAAATCAGTAAGACATTGTGTACACGAGGGTCAGTTTTCAAACTCAAGCTGAAAAATATTATTTCCTCTTTTTTCACCTAATTTTCTTTAGCTGGTTTAATAAATATATAAAGAAACAATAGACAAGGTATAAAAGAACAATCTTTGTATAAAAAGTGCTTTTGTTAAATGTGCATACATTGATTTTATTCTTTACGAAACATGTGAATATTACATATTTAGAGTTGATGACTTGTCAAGTGAAAGAAAGGCAAAGATTTTGAGAAGTTGAATAATGAGAAAATGGGTTTATGAACTGATTGTGACACACACACACACACACACACACACACAGAGAGAAGCGGAACACTTTGTTTATGTGTGAAATGGAGGTACTCCGAAAAAAAAACATCTTTCCGTTGGTAATTACCTGTATTCTCCCTTTTTTGTTGTTAGAGTTAACGCTGTGTCCATTAAACCCCTATTTTTCTCAGATGGAATGTTCCTGTTAATGATTGAATGTGTAGAAGCATTGAAACACCTCATTTTAGGACCTGCAGGTCTCCATCATGGCTGAAGGTCTGAACAAAGGCTGAGGAGGCCAACATCTGGGGGCCAACATCCGCCCGGGTCCTGGCTGTCGGGAGCATCGCTACGACTGTAACGACTGCGCCTGTCTGCCCGTCTCGCTGTGAACCACCGCTGACGGCTCCTCTCCTTCACCAGCAGCTTCCTCCTTCAAGGCACGGCTGAAACGTCGCTCCTGGACAAATGGCTGAGCTGTTGCCGCTTTAGTCCTCCGAGCTGTAGCTCAACCCTTCCCCTCCACACACTCATGACCAAACCCGCCTCACCTTTGACCTCCAGCTATGCTTTCGCCGTCCAGTCAGCGGTTGCCGGGCGGACGATGGAAAGGTCCAGCGGAGCTCTGGCGCCCTTGGCGGTCTCTGGGCGAGCTTTGGAGTCCTTCTTGGGCGGAGGAGGGGGCGGCGGCTCCCAGAGGATGAACTCGTGCAGGAGTATGTTGACAAGGTCGGGACACTCGATCATCACCATGTGACTTCCGTCTGCCACAACCTTCAGGAAGCCCATCAGAAGAGTCTGAGCACAGAGAAACAAGGAGTGTTTTTGCTCATGCAAGTACTAGAGGATGATTGCATTCCTCTCCAGCGCTCTACGTTCGGCTCGCCTCAGTCATCTGTTGGTCGTCATCGACGTGGACGAATCTATCGTGCATGCCGTGCACGAGCAAGGTGGGCACGACAATCTCAGCGTGGTAAACCTCGTCCCCCTCGGGCCAGTACTGGCCGTTCATCATGGAGCGAAGCACGAAGGACGGCACGTCGAAGGCCCGGTGGTCCTTCAACATCCGCTTCTGTCTGTATCCCTGCTGGGCGAAGCCGGCCCTGCCAACACGTGCAGATTTATGCGATCCCTCCCTCCCTCCGTCCATCCGTCCATCAGGCAGCTAACAAACTATGACTGGTGACTCACTTGAGGAAGAACCAGGTGAGCAGGGGGGACAGGCAGTGAAGGACACAGCTGGGCAGGTTGAAGATGGAGCAGGCGCTGGGCTCCAGAGACGTGGGCGCTCCACCGTTGATCAGCACCATCTTGTGGACTTGCTCGGGATACTCGTGGGCCAGGAAGGTGCAGAAGGACACGCTGGGCAATCAGAGCAGGGGCTGGTTACAGGTCGGGCGCGTCTGAAGCGTTTCTGCTTCCTGGCTTTGGACTTACCCGTAAGAGTGTCCTACGAGGACGTTCCTCCTGCGTGCATACCGCCTGAAGATGAGCCGGATGTCCTCGGCCAGGGCGTAGAAGGTGTACGCTGCAGCTATCTGTGGAGCTGAGCTGGCTCCGTGACCCACCAGGTCCACGGCAATGGTCTCATATCCCTGCTGGGAAAAGAAGTCCAGCTGGTTTCTCCAGATGTCCAGGGAGCCTCCAACTCCGTGGATGAAGAACAGCACCACGTCCGGATGAGTCCCTTTGCAGGCCGAGATCTTCCTCTCACAGTCGATCACCACAGTTCTTTTGGGCTTGGCCTTTTTGATGGGAAGCACAGCCGGCGCCTTCCTCCCAGCTTCTGCTACAGATGCACCATCTCCCCCAGCTGGGCCCGGCTCCGTTTTGGCCTCCAGGTCGCTGGCGGGTGACGACGAGCTGGTGCAGTCCGTCAGTTCTACCTCCACCGTGCTGTTGGGCTCTGTGTCTCCATTCTGGCACCTCCTCTGTGCTCCCGACACGTCGTCGCCAAAGTTATCGATGTAAAGCTGCCCGGTCTCGTACAGCCTGATCTTCCGTTTCAGGCTGAAACTCCCCTCCGGCAGCGTGGGTTGATCCACGACAGCCCGCTCAGGGATGGTGTGTTTGACCCGCAGGACACGGCCAGGTTTCACCTCCAGAAACTTGAAGCCGTCAGCGGATTCCGAGTTGTTTTCGGGAACGACAACGTTGGTGAACTTTGAGGAGCAGCAGAATAGATTCCCCAGAACGCTGGTGATCATGGTTCCAGCTCTGCACACAACACTGCTCATCAGAATCCCCAAAACAGACACTCTTAAAAGCCCCACATATCGATTTTAAAGTCAAGCACAAGCGTCCAGGATCCTGGTGCCCTGTGAGAGGGGATTACACCCTCTGTAAGTCCACACACCACAAGCTGTCATTCTCCTCCCAGAGAAAACACAGAAGTGAAACTGTACGGCAACGATATGACCTGCTCTATCTCTTGTTGGCTATTTTTCTGTGTTGTTAGCACATCCCTTATCTGAGCAGGAGAATCGGTGTGATAACACTAACGGGGGTGGAAGACTCGGGGCTCTGCTGTGATGAAACTGGGAAAGAAGAGTCTGAAGCCTTCAGAGCACTGAAAGGGTTTTCACAGGGACTAAATCCTTGCAGATTGTAGAAAACAGGTCACTTTTTACACAATGTTACCCCCAAAAGCCCAACAGTGCATACGTGAGCTGCAACTTAGGGAAATGCAATAGTACAACAACAGATTTCTATGTTTACCTTCACCGTTTCTAAGTTAACACCAATAAGCTGTATACACTTCCTGCATAGGAAAATAGTTTTTACTCTAGCTGTCAAAGACTCAGCGGGCCTTGTCTGTCAGAGACGTTGCTCTATACTGTTGCAGCACCCTGAATCATAATGAAATTATATGAAGATAAAACCACCATTGGGTGGTGGTTCTGGAGAAGAAAAAGACTTACCTCTACGTCAGGAAATCTGCTAAGGAAATCTAGTAAGATTGAGGCGGTTTCTTATAAAGCATCGAGTGTGTAGCGAGGCTATAATCTGTTGCAGTCAATCCAATAATCTTATTTATGTGGCTTCTGTTGCCCGGTAGGTGGCCTCCACATGGGCGACAGAACAAGCCTGCTGACAGCTTACTTTCTGTTCTTGACCCGCAAAAAATACATTATTAGTGTGGTCCTGGTACATGTCTGTTAAAACATGTTCTGCTCATGCATAACACTTTTTTTTTAGGTAACAGTTATAGTGTTGGATTTGAGTGGCTGCCATGCTCCCTGGTTGACCCTCAAATCCCAGGTAAAACATGTCTGGGTGTGATGAGATCCGGCGAACTTGTCCAATCTACCTAGAAAATTGTGAATTTTAAAATAAGGCGCATAACCTTCTAGAATATTTTTATTTATAACGTTAATATTATTGTGGTTCATAAAGGTCTGGCCGATTATTGGCTATAGAAGTTAGATTCTACCACGTGGGATCGCCGTGGACCAATGGGTGCTCTTCATGGGATGACCCAGGAAGTGCCGCTGCCATCTAGCTACAATGCTAACTAAAGAAGTCTTCTGTGGGTTGTTTTGCTGAGATATTATTACATTTCTTCTTGTTTTTCCCCCCATCCCTTTATGAGTTAAACGCGGTGTTTCATGGATAATTGGATAGATGACGGAAAGAAGCGTTTGTGTTTAAAGACCGCTGTTTTTTCCCTGCTAAGAGGAGCCAAGTGAACGGCTCTCTCGGGTAATTAGCCAGTCAGCTAGTGTTGCTAACCGGGGCGAATTCTTTTTCCCTCATCCACTAAAAACAGACAGCAAGCCAGCTTTATCAGCCAGCGTTTCGACGGAAGCTTTCTGTGGTATCATGGAGAAGGTAATTGTTTCATATACACCCGACGTGTAGCTTTAGCCCCACGCTGAAGTAGAGGACAAACGTGGTAACCCCAACCGCAGCTAACGACGCTGAACAACCACATCTGCTTGTTCTTGCTCTGCGGCCATTGCAAAGGCGATATTATTTATTGATTCTTGTTGTTTGTTTGTTTGTTTAAATCCCTTAAGTGCACTGATAGAAGAGTTGGTGAGTGTGGCTGTGTGTTTGATAGCAGGCCCGCTAGCGATAACGGAGGAACCAGCCAGCACCGGCCGGTGTCTCAGTTACAGGCTCTTTTCTGTGGTCATCTGACATAATACTTTACATGCTGGTGGCACCTGATAGTATAGAGTGCCTTGAAAGGCCTCAGACGTGTTCTTAAACTCTAGACACCAGATGAATGAAGTCGGATCAAGATCTGTAGTAAATCTCATTTATTGTTGCAGGCCGATTTTTTGAAAGGACTTCCGGTCTACAATAAAAGCAACTTCAGCAGGTTCCACGCAGACTCTGTTTGCAAAGCATCCGTAAGTACCTCCTTGGTCGTGTCATCTGTCTGTTGGTCTTTGTCCCACACCTTGTTTCACTCATCTCTGAGCACGTCTTCCTTTTCTCCTCCAGAACCGGAGACCCTCGGTGTATCTTCCAACCCGGGAATACCCTTCTGAACAGAGTAAGCACCAGCCTGACCGAATTCAGAGTTATTGAAGAAAATACACGCTTATAAAGTCAGTCTCATTTGACAGGTTACACGTTTTTCTGTTATTAATATTAATATTTTACAGTTAGGTTCAGGATTAAATACGCTCAAAACAAATTAAAACACCCTTTTCTCCTCATCATCTGTGGAGCTGTTGGGGTTTTACTCAGCAGCAGTTGGTGGACTGATGTTAAAGCATCCTAACTTTAATCCCATCATATACGTGCAAACCCCAGTGAGGTGTAGGTGGGCTCCATCTGGTGACGAACGTGCACAAAAGTGATTTCATGGCAGTGACCTTCTAGTCTTTCTGCAGTCATTGTGACAGAGAAAACCAACATCCTTCTGCGCTACCTCCATCAGCAGTGGGACAAAAAGGTGAGTCTGCTTCTCTGCTTCGCCATCAACTCGTTTCCAGAGAAACGGTAAAAACAAAAGACTTTTATCTTCTATCTGTCTCAAAGAACGCAGCAAAGAAAAGGGAGCAGGAGCAAGGCGAGGGTGACAGCCCAGCACCCCCAAGGAAGATCGCACGGACAGACAGCCAAGAGATGAACGAGGATTCATAATGGGGTTGTTCATTGTGTGTGTGTGTGTGTGTGTGTGTGCGTGTGCACATAAAGGGCACAGCTGGTGTAAACTCGTGAAAATAATCCCATCTGAATAAAGACGCCAGAGTATCGTCCTCTGTGGCGGATCAGCGGGCCATGTCCTGGTTTAATGTCCCCCCTCTGCTGAGAAACAGGGGCCTCCTGTTTATAAATCTGCTGGTTTGGGGGGGTAAATATCTCAGTGATGCCGACTTGGCAGTGCCGTAGTAAGGGGGGACCTTTTATTGGTGTTTGTTTTGTTTACGCTGGCTCTTCCCTGTGTGGCTCAGTGTTTGTGATGCTAAGAGTAGATTCAAGAGCACAGACGGACTCGCCTGCAGGTCTGTGTGCGTGTGTGTGCGTGTGTGTGTGTGTGGGGGGGGGGCTACCCGGAGAGGCTGTCCCGCTCTGTGTAAATTCATCTTTTTTATTTGCCATTTTAATTTAATTTAATTCTAACTGTTGTTGTTTGACAAAAGGAGCTTCCCGTCAGCCACAGTGCCCACTCGCTGTGTCTCGCCGCCCACTTTGTCACCACAGTGTTCCACTCTGCAGATTAAAAAAACACTGTGATGCACAGCGCAAAAAAGACGCAATATTTCAGAATCCCCTTTAAATGTCTAGTTGTGGTCAACATGTGCCCCTTTATTCACTCCTGAGACCTCGGAGGATACGTATTATATTTGTTTTTTGCTAGATTTTAGGTCTGTTTTTTTTTGTTTGTTTGTTTTGTTAAAGCAAATGTTAACGTTTGGCAACTGTAACCATGTTTAGTTGCGTTTCAGACCAGGAGAAAAGAAAACGTGTCATTGCCAAAAAGCTTTGTTTGCCTTTTTGTAAAAGATGAAATGCCTGCAGTGGTGAGAGGATGGAGACAGCCCAGCTGTGACCCGCGGACGCTGCCCGTGTCTTGTCCTTCCAGGCCTGCCCTGGGAGGTGTCAGCCAGAAGGCCTTACATCTCAGACCCTTTAGCCGAGACCGCTGTGCTGTTACCCAACAGTAAGGTTTATTTACACTTTTAAGTCTGAAAACTTGTGGAACTAAAAGCAGATGGACCGTTTCAAGCCACTCCTTCACTATCAGCATGCACACAGCAGTGGCGCCCTGCCTTGTTCCTACTTATTTACCTACACGGTCACAGCATCTTCCCTCTTCCCTTCATCCGATGCTGCAGACTAGGTCTATGGTGGGGTCGGTTGACCCTGACCTTTAGTGTAAACCCCATCTTTTCTGAAGCATGAAGACGTGCTTCCTCTTAGAATGTCGTGAAACGCACTGAGCTTTGTCCTGTCTCGTATTTTTTCACCATTTAAATAAAACTAGAAATAAAATAGATATGTACATAGTTAAGTGTGCATTTTATTTTAAAACTCATCTAGATCCTCTCATACTTCAACAAAACTTGGGGAAACGATGCATGTTGTCCCCTTGCAGCCACCGTAGCTCCTGTAATCTGCGTTGTCGCCACCAGGTGTCGCTAGTTTTCAACCCAAAAACTGCAAGACACGAAATTCATTTGGAATTATTTTATTAACTATTTTTTTAGGTCTTACAAAAATATGACAAAATAAATTAAAAGGAAATAAATAATCCCATTTCCTCGTATTTTTCTTTAAAAGGTGGTTTTAAATTTGTACAGTGGTACGTTGGAAGAGCTTATGATGTTTTGTGAGGCTTCCATGAAAACATCTGAAAAGAATTACTGTAGCTTGACCTGCTCATATTGTTTTTTTTTACTAAACTCAGTTAGTCCGTACTTGGTACATGAAGTTAATGCTCAAAGTTTCATCCCGAATCCAAACTGTTCTGGTAATTTCGCAGATCCCCTCAACTGCAACAAGTGACGATCAGTATTGACTTCTGCTGCATGGTGCTGCACTGTTCCCTGATTCAGGTGAAACTATGACACTCCTCCTTTTTTGGACATGAACACATTTCTCTGTGTGACCTTTCACAGATTTTCAAATGATGCTTCTGTCACCTGGATGCTGTCGCATCAGTGACTCGTCCCTGAAATCAAAGATTTCCTGCAAGAATAAGATGCGATGTCATGATATTTAGCTACAAGTACTATCTTCAGTCCTGTCACGACTGTTTAGCCCAGGAGACAAAGGTTGTATGTGACAGAAGTATAGAACATCTTGCACGGTAGGTTTGATGTTAGTAAGATCTTTCCGTCACCCGCAGCTTGTTACAGTCTGATTAATGTAGACTTTATTTGCTTTGAAACGATAAAAAGAAAATTCACTTGTTATCTTCTCACCACCGGAGGAGCAGGGGAGGTTTTAGTGATACGTGATGTTTAGAACTCGATGTTTTTGTCACATTGCTGTCCAGAGTTGAACTGCAAGGTGGAGATAACCAGGTGGAACAGCGACACCTAGCGGCACACCGGCCGCAAAGCACGAGGTGAGTGCGGAATGTTGGTTTAAAAAGTCTGACTGGATCACACCTCAAGTTGTGTTTTAAAGTACCAACAAATCACATGCCAATTACAAAAAAAAATCCAGTTTTAAACAGGTGTAAAGGACTGCTGCTGTCTAACTGAGGCTGAGTGGACGCGGGGCCCTGGAGCATGGAGCCCACGCCTGTTCTTTGGAAAGGTTAGAGGTGGTACAAGTACTGACAGTGGTGTTGTGGCACACTCCTCCATCCATCCGGCAGTGAGATGATCACAGAAAATGTCATCAGCCATACACAGGTGAAATGATATAAATGAATTAAATCAGATTCCTTACTTTGGACATGGGACAGAAGGAAGCTGAGAGAGCTCGAGAGTGAGCCGACCGCTAAATTAGCCTCTGTGTGTTCAAGGATTTAGTCTAGACTCTCTGTAGACGTGGAAATCTGCTGCTCTGTTATTGCCAAACTGGTTGCCAGAGGCGATGGTGTGTGAATGCATAGTTCAACGCTTCTGTCAGCCTACGGTGTTACAGCCTCGTTTAATCCCGTCTAGCGTCTCCCTAATTTGTGTCTTAGTCCTCTTACTCCGCTATCTGTCGCTCTGCCCACGCTAATGCTGGAAACAAGTTGTTGCTTTTAGATTTTTGCTCCAACTTAGACCCGACGTGACAAGCGCCGCTGCATCAATATCCAACACCCACGTTTAGGACGCGTTGCCGAGGGGAACAGAGAAAACAGTGAATGATGAAGCACATCCAGATTTTGCATCACTGGGGGGCCGGCTGGCGCTGCTCAGTCAGTCCGGAGTCTTCTCCCTAATGTTGTGTTTTAGTTGTAGTGTGTGTAACGGAGTCGCTCTTCCTGTGTTTACACAGATCAGTGTGTGCTCCGGTTAGGGTTTCAGCCCCGACTGGGGTAAAACGCAGGTGATTTGAGGGACGTTTACAGGTGACCAGACAAATCAAAAGGAAAACATTAATATTGCTTTTCCGATGATTAGTGACCTTTTGTTACCTTGTTTTGAAGTATTTTTCCTCTGCAGTGGCTTTTAAATCCACACAGAGGCCTAAAAGACGCTTACAAAAATTGAAAAAAATGCGGTCAAGGCTTAGGAATATGAGAGATGCAGCTCATGCATTTCTGTATGTATTGCAAACAAGAAAGCCGTGTGTGTGTGTATGTGTGTGTGTGTGTGTGTGTGTGTGTGTGTGTGTGTAAGGAGGGTTGACGTCTCTCATATCAAAACCTCATTTTTTTTCTCTCAGCAGAAGCGAACGTCATGTTTTATCTACAACTACCTCGTGGGAACACAGAAGGTCGGCCATGTCTTCTCTCACAGTAAAAGCGTCTCCGGTGGATCCAGAAGCACTCCGGTGCTCCTACACTCTCGAGCCGGGGGGGTCCGGGTCCGAGTGTGCGTCCTCCGACCCTTCCCCGCCAGGCGAGGGGATCTCGTCAGGAACACAGTTCAGGTCCGACCTGGACGCCGGCCTTTCCGACAGTCCCTCTCCGGGCTTGGGCGGCGCGGCGCCGTTCGCGCACACCCCCCCCTCCGATTTCCCAAAGTTAAACAGCTTCCCAGGGTTGAAGGCTTTGCTGGGTGATAGAGAACGCTCCTGAGAGCTGCTACCTGATGATGAGGATGAGGATGAAGAAGATGCCGCTGCTGCCTGCGTGCTGGTGGGGGCGCCCGCCGATGCCGCAGCACCTTCCTTCTTATTCTCAGGCGACTTGAGGAACTTGAAGCTCAGGAACCCGGGCAGTTTGGGCTCGCTCCCGGTGGGCGACTGAGGGGACCGGGCCCCGCCCGAGGAGAACTTGTTCTGCAGCGGGATGATCTGTTTCAGTTTCATCACGTTGTTGTTGGCCAGAAGCGAGCTGGGCCTCTTGGGCTTGTCCAAGGCGCCGCCCCCGCCGCCGCCGCCGCCGCCGGAGCGAGATTTGCTGCCGTGGCTTTTGTCGTGGTGGTGATCTCCAGAGGAGTCGCTCCTGCTCTCGTCACGCTCCCTCTCCCTGCGGGCCATGTGCTCCGCCTGCCTCTGCCGCTCCTCCTCCTCCCTCTTCTTCCTCTGCAGCTGCTGGTAATGCTGCTGCGCCTGCCGCTCGTGTTTCTGCACAACCCAGACGTCCCAACACGGCGTCACCAGACAGCAGTTAGCCTCCAGAGATTAACAGGTACTCACTGCATTCACCGTTTTCCATCTTTATGGAAAGAATAGCGCCAAGATCTGACATCTTATAGTATTTTCAGCTAGAATGTCGAGGTGAAGTGGGACAACCGTTCAGGTCAGATCAGCGGTCCAGTTTACCTTAAAGGCCTCCCTGCGCTGATAGTCCAGTTTGGTCATCTCCTCCTGGACCCATGTGGGAATATCAGGGATAGCCACATGGATGACATATTTCAGGAGGATGGCAAAGTGCTGCAGGAGAAAAAAGAAATAAGGGATCGTTGTCTGAACCTGATCAGATATTTGTTGTGTTTTTCAGAGATTGCGGCCTCTCGGGTGCCGACTTTTGATTGTAAATACGGTCCAGGGCAGAGAAACATTAAATTTGTTTCAATTTTAATACCCTCGTTAAATAAAGGGTTAAAAAAAAACCCCTCAAAATACACTATGCTAATAGATCTTTATTCTGTATTCTGCTGACGCAGACGCAGACTGAGCCATACCTCGAGGATGACGATGGAGATGATGGCCGTCTCCGGACTGAGCCACGGGAAGAGCCGCTGCAGCTGACCGCACTGACCAATCAGGTAACAGTTCACTATGATGGCAATCAGGCCCATGACCTCCATCGCAGTCTGGGAGGGAGACAACGAGCAGTTTGGCTGTTCTTAAGTCTGAATTTCTGCGCTCTTCTCCGACACGAGCTGAAGCGGCGCGTCTGACCTGCCACTGGCCGATGCTCTCCACTCTGATGCCGAAGGGCCTCTGCAGGCCGGTGCAGAGCTTGAAGGCATCGCCGCGGATCTCGATGATGTTGTTAATGAGCGCACACATGGCAGCCAGAGGGAAGGCTGAGGAGAAGAGCACCACATAGCCAAACTGCACAAACATCTCCTGGTAGTCCTGGAAGGTGTCCTGAGAAGAGCAAAGCAAACTGTAATACTACAAAAGTGCATTTGGCTACCAAAGGTGGGGCTGCAGTTGGTAATAAATATCAGTATTACATAGTTACAATCTATGGTAGTTTTAGGACCTCTATTTTTAATCAGTTGATCCAAAAGAGCAGAAAAAATCAAATAAAGAGTCTTCCACTGAGAGAAACAGAGAAAACCCTTAAAAATTCCCAAGGATGGGTCCAAACGGTGGCATCCACCCCAAGGAAACCACTTTTTCCGCCATTGTGCCTCTTAAAGCTCCGCAACAAATTGTGGGATCAACTATAAAAGGCTTCAAAGCATTTCAGTGAACATCCGTCAAACTTGCTATGAAGTGATCTCCTTACTGCGTAAGTGGGCATGCAGCTCTCCATCTCGGCCTGAGCGAGCGTGTTTCCTTCTGCCTCCTCAGGAGGGTCCATCCACGACTCTCTCCTGGTCTTCGTCTCGGCTCTCTCCGCGCTCCTGCCCGCTCGTCTGTGACGCACAGACGGGCCCTCGGACCCAGCAAGCCCTGGGGCGGCGGCTGCGGCCGAGGGCCCACCGGACGCAGCCTGGATTCCCTCGGCCCCGCCCACTCCCCCTCCACTCCCCTCTTTTACGTCATGGATGCCGTTATCGTCTTCGTCGTCGCACATTTCAAAGGCGGAGCCCGGTTCCATTCCTTTCTCCACCATAGTGGGGCTGCCTTCCTCCATGAAGCTGCTGTCCATGGCATGTCCGCTGCAGACAGACCGCCTGTCCGCCTGGAAAACATCGAGGGCCAAACGTTTGAAACAGCGACGGCCACCAGCAACAGGCAGATTTACCCGGATTTCTCTTCTACCTTTTCTATGAAGCTGACTTTCCTCAGCTTCAGGCCGCAGTCGATCAGACTCTCCTCCTCCGTCTCTCCCTCGCTGAACCGGCCGCTGTCAGCCTCATCTCTGTCGACCCCCTCCTCTTCCTCGGGCACTCCGCAGCCCCCGTTCAAGCACTTCTTTTCCCTGAAAGAAGGAGAACAACAAACCTTTCTTCCTCCAAATGATCCCAGTTATCGCCTTCCCGAGCTTTAAAGTGGCGAGTCTGACCTCCGCTCTGAGGGCCCCCACCCAGGCCTGGAGCTCCTCAGTCCCAGGCCCTGCTCGGTCTGGTCGGAAGGGGAGCTCTGAGCTTTCCCGGCTGCCAGACGGGCGTACTTGAGCAGCACCGAGAGCAGCAGGTCCCACACGGCTCGCGGCGTGAGCTCGCCCAGCTTGTGGCGCTCGTACAGGTACGGCTGCAGCACCTCCTTCACATTCTGAAGGAACTGGCGGATGATGAGCAGCGTGGCCAGCATCTGAGGCAAAAAAAAGCAGAAAAGTCACAGACGGAGTAAAAACAGAGTCGTCAGGGTTCACGGTAGGTAATTAACCAGTCAGCGAGGTGTTTTCTATGCACTCAACAGCTCACCTGACACTGATGTCACAGTGCAACAGGAAGCGACTGCAGATCTTCTCCTCAGGACCTCAATAACAGCGTTTCAGCCTTTTACAAGGCATTTTAGTAAATCTAATACCAGCAGCCAACCCCTCGCTTTCACCCACCAGCACAAAGAAGCAGTCAAAAGTAAGAGACACTCGATCTGCAAACACAGCAGAGCTGCAGCTTCACACAGCTCGTTATCTGCTGACACACGCCAAATTAACACCAGCAAAACAAAGAAATCCACACGGGAGAAGAATCATTCAGCCTTAGATGGTGGGATAAACTGTCATCTGAATCCGCCCTGCATTGGAAGCGTGCAGCTGCCTCCTGAAACTTTGCATCAGGATGAGTCACCGACCACAGATTTAACATCTGCGCCGGCGTCTTTTGACCAACCCGACTTGCAGATTCGATTCATTTTGCCATCTGGTGAATTCCCAGAAATGTGAGTTATGTGGAGACGAACAAATGGATGCTTTTGCAGACGCGTGGTTATGGAAATCGATGCCTGCGAGCCACTCCAGCGCTCCTCACCTCTTTCAGCCGCTCCATGTCTTTGAGGTAGAATCCAATATAAAAAAGGCTGAGATACGAATTTACAAACTGAAACTACAAGACAGAAATGTCAGATGTCACAGAGGAATGTGGTAAAAAAATGAGCTTCAATGCCATGAAGAGTCACTCACTAGAACCATTTTGATGATGAGATTTTTTTCATAGGCACTCTGGAGTCTATAGTTTTCTGAGGAGAGACAAAATCACCGGAGACATTCCGTGATGAAACTGCGGTCCATCTTTGATCAAAGTGAGTTACGGGGACACGACCTCGGCGCTGGACTCTCACCCATGTCGTTGAGCCAGCAGGCAATTTTCCGGTACACCTCGTCACACGCGGTCACAGTGATAGCCAGCATGATTTTGGGGATGAAGCGGGCGAGTCGAGGCATTTCCTTGATCCCCATCACAAATTCCTGCAAAGTAACAGGCTGAGCGTGTTTCTGCAGGCTGAGATCGGGGACGCCGACACGCCGCTGGTTGTGATCACCGTGACTGACCTGGAGCTCGAAGCAGATGAGCATGACCAGGAAGACGAAGCAGATACACAGGATACACACGGGCAGGCTGACCAGCCACCGGAACAGGCGCCGCCGCCACGGAGGATAGTAGAACTCTTCGCGGCCGGTTATGGGGCTGCAGCGCTTCACTCCCTGTCCAGGCAGAGGCCAAGTGTGAGGCCACCAGAAAGAGGAAAGGACAGAAAGACACAGAACCCAAACGTAGTTGCTCCCACCCGGAACTGAGGCCTCGGTTCCTCCAAGGACTCGGGGGGCGGGTCCAGTGTTCCCCACTTGTACGCCAGCTCGGCCTCCCTCCGCTTCCAGCGCTCCAGAAACAAGGTGGCCCACACCACGTTGAAGAGCGCAAACACCACGCAGCAGATGTCCCGGCTCGTCTGAAACAAGCCCGCCAGAGGAGGAGGAGGTGGGTATTTCTCCCCCATTTCTAATGTTTTACGCCACAAAAGCTTCTCTTCTCACCTGATCCGATTCGGTCAGCATCCACAGCACAAAGCCGATGACGGCAGGATAGAGCATGGAAGTGGTGTAAAACCCCAGCCAGGCAAAGTACATGGCCACCTTCACCCCAAAGTAATCGCAGATGTCATCTGTAAATCAGGTGAGACGGCGGGATCTTTTTTTTGGTTTTCCAGGGTGATGTCGGAGCTGTGTGTGAGCTTCTGGTGCTGACCTAACGGTTGTTTCTCACACACAGCCTGGACCCAGGACTTCATCAGCTGGCCCAGGATCCTCTGCTCGTGGAGGGGGAAAACCTGCTGGATCACACCTCGGGCACTCAGTTCCGGGACTGCCAGAACATTCAAACAGGGAGCAAAAACAAGTTCCAGCGGTGAGAAGGGTCAGAAAGGTCGGTTTGACTGGAGGAAGGATGCAGCTCACTGATTGGCTGGCCCTCCAGGAAGTTGATGTTGTGAAGCACCTCCCCGTGTTTGGCTCGTAGATTGTCCATCCAATATTTAATGATGCTCTGCCTCTCCTGATGAGGAGGGACGACAGTAAGGTGTGTACCAGCGTGTGTGTTTGGGTAACGGTGTGTGTGACAGACCTGTGATGTAAAGAAGCACAGTTCGCTCTCGATGTTCTCGTAGATGTAGTCCTCCTCACAGGAGAAGCTCCTCGTTCCGCCTCCAAACTCCGGTTTTACTGCTTTCCTCAGCCCCACCTCCTCCGCTCCTCTCAGCAGACTGCAGGACAGCAGAGAAGGTCCGGCTCTGCTGTCAGAACCTTTTACACTCTTGCTGGATTATCGGACATCCTTCCAACAAATCATCTCTGCTCATCATCTCATTTCCCCTCCTCTCCTCCTCCATGTTGCCTCTTTGTTTTCCTTCCTCTTTTGTTCACTGTTCTCTCTCCGTTCTCCATCCTTTTATCCCCCACAGCTCTGTCCTTCTTCTCCCTCCTCCTCTATTCTGATCTCCATCTGACCTTCTCAGACGCTGCGTTCACGGGGAAGAACTAAAACCTCCATAATAACAACGCAGCGCTGGGGTGAAGGCTCGGCCTCCTATGCGTCACTCTTGTAGATATACACAAACTCTTGTATATATACACACACCTACACACACACACACACATGCATCCGTCATTCAGCTCAAGTTAATTGGGTGTGCATTAACAGAGAGCTTCTTTCAGCCGCCTGATGGATTCCTGCAGGAATGTTGGGAGAAGCTTTTGTGTATTAATACAGCCCTGCGCTGCAGTATCACAACCACAGAGCTCGGCTGAAAGGAAGAGAGGACGTATGGATTTGAGCCAGAACAGTATTTCAAGGTAATAACGGAGAGGCCGCAGTCCCCACTGGCCACGACCGCCGTTACATAAATCACATCACAAAACACACCGTGTGCTTTGGCGCGGTGTTTCTCTGAGAGGCCTTCAAATGCCGAAGCAACAGAATCAGATGCACCAGCCGCGACGCCAGTTCCTCCTCTCTGGTCCCAGTTCCTCCTCCCGCTTTACAGGAGGAACGTGGCTTTAATGTCAGACACAGGCAGCCATCCACAGGATGTTTTCCCATTGCTGGGAGCTGCAGTAAAAACCAGCTGCAGCTTGGCAGAGCACACTCTCTCCATCCACATTCCTCCCTGTTCTCCTCCTGCTTCCGTCTCTTCCGCTCCAGATTTCTCTCTTTGCGTCTGTCAGCTGCTCTACATTCGTTCCTTCCGGCCATCTGTCTGATTCTGTTCCGCTCATGCGGGGTAAAAGGTCTGGCTGGGGGCTGTTGAATGCGGAGCCATCGGAGAGAAAAGCAAAAGTCGGACTGAAGCGGCTTCGCATATGAACTGAATTAGAATATACATCGAGACCGCATCAATTAATGTAAGCTTTCTCCGCCTCCGCCAGCAGAGGGCAGAACCAGGCTCTAAAACGCCACGATAACAGCAAAAAAGAGGGAACTTTTCTGTTACCACGTCAAAAAATTGGTGTTGATGCTTAACAGCGGATTAGAAGAACAATAAACTAACAGTCACACACACACTCGAACCATCTTACTTTTCATACGTAGCGGTGACGAAGAACGCGTAGACCTGCGTGTGCTTGTAATGTCGGATCTGGATGATGAGCTCCGGGATTCCCAGCCGGATGTGGTTGAGTAGCCATAGCAACGTGTGATCGTCTGTAGTGTCTGAGGCAGGAGATGAAGCACAGAAACACTCCGGTTATACTACAGCGTACCCACGCAGGCCCGTGTACAGCAGCTGCCGAGAGCTCTCGCAGTCTCTGGTGATCTATCGCTGAGCCGCAGCTGGAGGTCAAAGGTCATACTAACAAACCCTGCAGATCGGCTCTGCCAGCGTACATTCCTTTAATCTAAGCCAAGAAACTCGAGTGAGGAGGCATCACTGATCTGACAGTCATGGTCCTCGACGACGCTGTTGCTAACACATATTCTGATGATTAGACCTATTAATACTGTTATTAAGCCACTGCACTGGCATGTTATTACCAAAATCACATACAGGGACAGACCCGCTCTGGTTTTTATGACATTTAATCACCTAAATCATGTCTCCATCTACTTTTGGTCTACATTCTGGGAAGCTGCGGCTCAGTCCAGTAGCACATGTTGAACTTTCCCATCAAACATGTCTGACCTGCAAACGTCATCAGGACATCGCAGTTCTCCGTAGGCACCGTTTTCATCCAAGACTTATGGGACATGATGTGTCTCCCCGCCTGCAGCAGCCGCTTCCCGAACAGCTTATCTGAGAGGGAGGACAGACGGACAGACGGACAGACGGACAGACGGACGGGTGCAGAGTGTGAGTCACCTTTACAAAATAAAACACTGTAAGGATAAATGACATTTTTAACATTTGCAGCAAACACCCTCCCCAGAAGCTTTACCCCCGCTCTCTTTTACACACACACACACACACACACACACACACAAAGACGCAACCCCCTCTCCTTTTAAATGTCACACCACTTTTTCCCCATAGCAGCAGACCTGCAGAAGAGGCCAGACACTGTCCACCCTCTTTGCTGCCTCACACACACACACACACACACACACACACACAAAGCTCAAGTGCTGCCACTGCTCAGCTGCAGAGAAACACCCACATAAATAATCCTGAGTGAGGAAGGCTGTTTGTTGTATGAATGTGCTCAGACAGAGGAGTGATCTCAGCCTCCAGCATCAGTGCGGAGCAGCGTCGCGTCCTTACAGGCTGCTTCTCGCAGGCTGCAGGACTGAAGAACGACAATAAGGCACGTTTATAGGGGTGGAAACCAGGAATATATTCATGTTACCCTTCATTTATGACTTGGATTGGCAGCGTCGCCACCTCGTTCATCATATTCATCAGATTTGGGCGTCTTGGTTTACCCACACACACGCACACACACACGGATACCTCCGCCAGTGCCAACGGTTTAACGGGGAACAGTGAGAGAGTGTGACCAGTGAAAGCTGATCCTCTGCACAGCTGTCAAAGGAGACCGTAAAAACACTTCCTGGCCACTAAAGAACACCGACACCAGTCTGCTGAGAGAGTAGATACTTTTTACAACAGACTTCCATCGTGCATGAGGGTGTAAATGTATATTTGTGTCCCCTGGGGGGCCAAAATTAACCTGTCAGATCAAACCATGAATGTACTCATCTCATTCTTGGAACAACCTGTTTCGGAGAGGCTTCTCCGAACCAGACCAGCGGAGCTACAGTCTGTTTCTCCGTGTACACAAACTTTTATCTCCTCTCTGTGTTCGGGGGACTTGTGTCAACAGAACACGCTGCTGGATCCCCAAGGTTCCCCCTGTACTGCTCCCTGGTAACAGACGCTCCTCAGGAACCTTCACAGAGTTAGTAAAGGTTTTCATCATCGTCTTAATCCCACTAGAACCTTAACGAAACAGCAAAGATAATCACCCCTGACAAGATAAAAAACAGCTTCCTTTCAAACAGAACCTTCAATCTTAGCTGTCCATCCAAAGCCCTGACGTACTCACGCTGTGACCACTTCATCTCCTGCTGTTCCCCTCTGAAGAATGTTCTCAAACATCGGGACCGGAACCAGGCCGAGGTTCTTAGGACTTTTAATTTTGAGATGAATTAGAGGGCCAAACGCGACTGGCTGCTCCACCGCTTCGGAAACACTGCTGCAGGCTGAGCTGCAAACATGACAGCAATCCTAATGAGTCCTGTATTCACCGCTGAGGGCAACACACACACACACACCACACACACACACACAGTCTTCTGGAACAAGCAGCAGACACAAAAACAGCTTTATCTGGAACTACCAGTTATTTTATCACAGTTCTATTTTTATACTACATTAATCAAGCATCCATCATTAATTCTGGTCTCTGTTGTTTACGCCTAATCAGGTTCACTGGGGGAGCTGGATTCCATCCCAGAAGTTACTGGGTGAGTTTAATAAAATCTCTTTATTGTACAAAAAGAGTTGATGGCCATTAAAATCCTCCTTCCTGCCTGAAACGATGACACTGCTTTTCTGTGGGGGGTTTTCTGGAGACACAAGTGTGTTAGGTGCAAAGCCCCAAAGTGACCGGCTGAGTACGACGCTTTTATTTAGTGTTTCACACCTTGAAATTGTGGGGGGTTTTTTTCCTGTGGCTAACCCAGCAAGCCCCGCTGGTTGTGGTTCCACCGCTGTGTCCTGTTTATTAGAAGCAGTGTGGTTCATTTCTTAATCCTCTGTAGGTCAACATCCTGTTCAGTCATAAAGTCCCTTGCAGACTGTCACATTTACAACCTGTTTGGCTGCGGTCGTGCGCACCAGCGTGGTGG
>CAAE01008020.1:0-11296 GCA_000180735.1 Tetraodon nigroviridis | reverse complement strand
GCGGCCGGCGTTTGTGGTCGCCGCGGCGAAAGGTGAAGATGCGGGCGCGCGGGGCCCTCAGTAGGAGAACATTAAGACATAAAATGGCGAAAAAAATAAATATCAAAAACTTTTCAGTGTAAAAAAGTAAGCAGGATATTTGTTTTAACCAAGAGTCTGGCAAAAAGGCCTCAGAAAGTCCACAGGAGTTCCTTCACCGAGACAAACGGGCTCCTTTACAGGCTCGGGGGCCTCGCTGGCGCTTGGGAACGCCCCCCCTCCCTCCTCCGCAGTACTGTTCCAGGCCTGGGGAGGGCGCTGTCACACCAGCGACTCCAAGCTTTCGGATGGGTCGGACTCCAACGTCGACGTCGTCATTCCGTTCGTGTGTCCGGACAGAGGAGAAGACGGGTTGTCCTGGCCGCCGACCAGGCTGAGAAGGGCTTGGTAGAGGTACTGGTACTGGTCCTGTGGGCCCAGCAGGGACAGATGGACACATTTGACGCATGTTTGTCCAGGAAAGACGAACAAGGGGACGCAGGGTTACACTCACAATCTCTGTGAAGACTCCCGGCCTCATGAGGTTGATCATCTTAGCAACCTGATAGACGTCAACCGTCCCCTCTGTGTCCAGCTGCTGGGACAAGGTGGTGAGAGCGCAGAAGGTCCCAGCCGACACCGCACCCAACCTACAGGCACACGCCCACTGTAAGGGGATGACCAGCACCTAGCCGCTGCGTCCCAGTCCAACCAGTCATTTAGCTCCTCTGTGCTAGTATAAACAGCCATTTATCCTCTCTGTCCCAGTAGTATCAGTCATTCAGGTCCTCCAAGTCATTCAGGTCCTCTGTCCCTGTATAACCAGTAATTTACCCTCTTTGTCTTGGTAAAACCAGTCATTTATCTTCTACGCCCCAGTATAACCAGTAATTAACCTCCTCTGTCCCAGTATAACGAGTCATTCACTGTCTCTGTCACAGTATACACTCATTTATCCTTTCTGTCCCAGTATAACCAGTCAATAACTCTCTCTCTCAGTATACCTAGTAATTTAGCTCCCATGTCCCAGTATGACCAGTCACTCACCCTCTCTCTGTCCCAGTATAACCAGACATCTATCCTCTCTGTCCTAGGATACCCAGTCATTACCCCTGTCTGTCCCAGTCCAACCAGTCATGACTCCAGCGACATATGCTGGGGGCAACCTTCCCACCACTGCACGTTCCAGTGGGAGGTGTGTCAGTGCCACAGGCCCCGCCCACATACCCCAATTGACAGGTCCTCAATCTAAACAGGAAGACCGTAACCATGGTTACGTCGGTGTGGTACTGACTGGTCGTGGACGACGATGGGTCCGTCTCGAGCTGCCGTCTCCTCTAGGATGACCCTGATCAGCTGGAACAGCTGCTAGTCGGCGCCGCTGGATTCGGCCATTTGGGGCACTGAAAGTGGCGAACTTCTAAGACGTAGTTGTCCTGGCAGGTGGAGGAAAGACAAAGAGAAGAAGAAGGAGAGAAAAAGAGAAGAAAGAAGTGAGGCTGAGCTGCACACACACACACACACACACACACACACACTCACACTCACACAAACTAGGGCTGCAATATATATTTTTATTGATTATTATCGCAGAATAACAACGCAGAATATAAATATCGCAGAGGCAACGATGCTAACGGTTTCTACTTCCCAACCCGAGTTTTCCACAGTCCCAGCAGCAAGTCCAGTTCAGCCGATGTACAGCAAGAGCAGCCAATCGCAAACCTTATTCTAAGCCTTCCTCAGATTGACAGCTGAAGCCAACCAATCACAAGCGTCCCTTGAGTGTGGCAGGAAACTGCTGCTGCCAAGCACACGCGCCAGTTTCACACACTCACATGGGGGAGGAGGAATAAAAAGGGGAGAGAAATGGTTCAAAAAGAAGACAAAGCCAGGGCAGAGTCCTTAGGTTTTGGAAAGGAGGATGTAGAACGAGGACGTAAAGATAAAGATGGAGGTTGATGCTGAACCTGTAGAGGTTGGGAGCTGCACACAGGTCTTTTTTTCTAATTATGCTTTTTTTCTAAAATAATGCTTAGTTTTCACTATTTATAGAGTTATAATATCTGTAACAATTGTCATCGTATCATATGGTATTAGTATCGACATCAAGATACTGAGCATAAATATCGCTGCGTGTGTACACACACACACAAACACACAAACACACACACCTGTGTGGCCTCCAGGATGAAGTCGTGGACGCTGAGCTGCTGGTCGTCTGACAGACACAGCCGGTCCTCGCCCACCAGCGTCACGCTGAAGCCCTCGCAGGTCATGGCCTCCTCCCGGCTGGGCCAGTACACCAACTCGTCCTCCGTCTGTGGACGAGCACAGACGTCCGTCACACACACAGCAACACCCGCCGGCGGGGAGGGGAAACGGAAGGCCGGGCGCGGTACCGGAGCGTGCGCGGCTGGCAGCATGACCACGGTGTGTGCGTTGTGGTCCCAGACCATCCTCCAGAAGTCTTTTGTGGTGTGAGGCAGAGGATGCTGGGTGATGATGAACTCGCTGCTGCTGCTGTAACCCTGCAGGAGGAAGGAAACAAGGGTGAAACCAGCGGCGGCACAACGCTACCTTGCTAGTCATCGCGCATCATCACCGCAGCAACAATGGTTATGAGAAGGAAAGTGATTGACAGGTTTACCATCACGTAGGAGGCGTTGATGTAGTCGGTGCCTCCGGCGCCCCCCAGAGGGGCGAGGCTGACCCGAGCCCGCTCTGCTGCAGACCGCATAGATGGGACAAGGAGAGAGAGACAGGTCAACGCTCTGTCCGGGGGTGTGTTCAGTCGTTTGGGGGCTGGAACTAGAACCCGCCCCTTGGATGGACTGATTATGGGTTTGATCAGAGACCATGTATCTAAAGTGTCATGTGACCCGGCGGACGGCAACTTACCTGGAAACACGGAAGAAGTTCGGTTCTTTTCTTTGTTGCACTCCTTCTGCGCATTTAAACATTCCTTGAACTTGTCGTTGCACCGCGTCACCAGCTAAAAAAGAAGCGAAAAGCGGAAGGGCTTTTAGTTCGGAACAGCCGACAGTTCAGGATTACATTGATTCCTCCTTTTTTTTCATGCTAGCTCGCCAACAGATATCTAAACAGCTGTTTGCTTTACCTTAAATAACAAATATCTGCGGCTGATGTTTGACAGTTTGATTTTTCTCGACTTCCTCGTGCGGTTTCTCTTTATCATCAAAGGTCCTTTCACCTTGAATTGTGTCTCCAAGCGCGTCCGGCTGTTGCGTCCCGGTGTGGTGATCTTGCTGAAGTAGCTGCGAAGCTGCTCGGCCGCTACCTCCGTTTTCTTCCCGAGGATGGCCTCCGTCAGGACGTCGTGGATGAAGACGTACTGTTCCTGTGGGTGGGAGAGAGAGCTGCTGTAGCTGCCTTCACGGTGCTCCATGCTAAGCTTAACAATGCTAAAGTCTAGCATCTGGCACATGACTGGCGAAAGTTTGCATACCAGCTAGTCCTTCAACCTCTAGTCGGTCATGTGACTCACGTGTAGAACTCCTGGATGACTGGGTTTGAGTTGATGCTTATTTAACAAGATAGGTCAAGCCAAGTTAGCATTAGCACTGGGGGGGCAGTGCACAACAAGGCTAAACTTCTGGTTGTGTTAAGCTCCTCAATGCGACGGTGTTACTGTCGGTGTGGTTAGGTGTTGCATTTTTTTCCCCCCAGCAGCAGTTGATGTAGCTGACAAAGTTGTCGCGATTGGCTGTTGTGCTATGCTACATGTCAAAGCTAACACAGAAGCAGCAGCAGCCGCATAGAGGATAAACGTGTGCCGACCTCTGTCTGCACCAGGTAGTTGCGTTGGCGGCGTATGTGCTTAAGGAAGCCCAGAATGTTGACCGTCTTCCTCTCCTCAATTTGCTTCAGCATGCTGTCGATGACGATGTAGGTGCCCGTGCGGCCCACTCCCGCGCTGCAAACGCCAACAGAGAGGGAGGGGTTAATCCTTCAGTCTGACCTCAATTCAGCCTGACAACCAGTCAAACTGCTTTTCGCACCAGAGCCGAAGCACAGACAGCTGCTGAGCGTTTTTCCACAGGTTGATAAGGTGTCCATGGAAACAAAAGCGCGCGCCTGCCTACGACCAAACACGTGGCGCCGCACGTGTGGCCGCAGGCTGCAGAATATTACCAGGAGTTTCCTGCTTAGGCTCACAATAATGTTGCTTTAATACCCTGGCAACTGCAAAGAAGGACGTGCTTGTGTGATCATATAAAAACTCAATATTAGGACATCAAGTAGGAGTCTCACCCAATTCGAACCCGAGACCCCCGCAAGCGAGCTGCAGCGCTTGCGAGATGCTAGACTTTGTCCTTTCCGAATAAACACCTATTTATCCTGAGTCTCAGCATCCGTGAAGTTCCTTCTACGTCAACACATCTCACCGACCACCAGAAGAAATCCACCACAAGACCGCCCTCTTCATCTAGCATGCTAACAGTTCCTCAAGGAGGTGGGACCAAACACCATTTGGAGCTTCATTATCCATGTTTAGTTGGACCAATTTACAGGTCCTTCAAAATATTTCCTCAGCCAATAGTCCACCAAGCAGGTTTTTTTTAGCTAACCTTATAGCTAACATTTCCAGCACCACCTGCCCTCTGTTCATTAAGATTTAAAACCCAATGTGGCCCCTCAGGCTAAATAATTAGCCACCCCTGATCTGACTAGATTCCTAGTGTCAGCTGAGAAGAGTGCTGTTCCTGGTAAAACCACCTTCTTTCAGATCTTTCTCTCCCTTCCACTTTCGGTTTGCTGTTTCCTCACCTGCAATGGACGATCATGGGCCCCATGTCCGGGGTCTGGGCCGCTGACGACCTGCGGACAAAGGTGAGGACAGGCAGGGTGTACTCAGGAACACCCATGTCAGGCCACTGGGTGTAGTGATACTGCAGAACCGTTCGTTCACTCTGGGTCCTGCTCTTATGGCTGCCTTTACCGGTCTGGAGGAGAAGGAACACTCAGTTCAATACAATCAAAACCAATTTAGATCCCCTCTGTCCCAGTATGACCAGTCATTAACCCTCTTTTTTCTAGTAAAACCAGTCATTAACCCTCTGTGTCTTAGTATAACCAGTCATTAACCCTCTCTGTCTCAGTATAACCAGTCATTAACCCTCTCTGTCCCAGTATAACCAGTGATTAACCCTCTCTGTCCCAGTATAACCAGTCATTAACCCTCTCTGTCCCAGTACAACCAGTCACTTAACCCTCTCTGTCCCAGTATAACCAGTCATTAACCCTCTCTGTCCCAGTACAACCAGTCATTAACCCTCTCTGTCCCAGTACAACCAGTCAGTGTGAACCAGGATGTGACCTTTGAACTGGTCCCAGGCCCTGACCTTTTTGACCTTGCAGAGGCTAAACCAGCGGACGGTGTAGCAGGCGTGGACCTCGGTGCTCTTTAGCGTCACCACCACGTCGCCATGCTCCTCACTGCCCTCTGCTGGCCAGTACTGCTCGCACTTCCCTCTGAGAATCAAAGACAAGCGTGTGAGATCAAAGCAAAAAAAGGAAGGAGTGATTAGGAGGCTGCTTCTGTTCAGGGGACCGTCTACAGGTCTGAACTCACCCGTCCCTTCTCCATCAGGTTGGTGATCATGACGATGACGCCGGTGTTCTGCTCCCACACCATCCTCCAGAAGTCCTTGAAGGTGGATCTCAGCGGTCCCTGAGCCGCGATGTAGGCGCGGGGTTTGTTGTAACCCTGACGGAGAAACCGTGACAGATGCGTGAGCATCCAGAGAGGACAGAGTGAGGACAGGGACCTGGAAATGCTCAGGACACCAGCAGCACTCACGTCCACATGGTTAGCATTGATGTAGTCGCTGTATTTGGAGTCCTTCCCCTCCAACGGCTGTAGCTTCACCCGACTGTGGTCATCTGAGGAGGAACCACACACACGCAGCCGGCTAATTTACAGCGCTAGCACACAACTGCCGCTAATCTGGAATAATCTGCCGACATCACTATGTCTCATGACCACGCGAGCGGTTGTGCTAATCCGACTGTAGTGTACGAACTCACAGGCCATGATGTTGACATATCTGTTCCTGTGCTTGTTGTCGGGGTGGTTGGAGCACTCCGACGTCAGCTTCATGTTAGCTGTGCACCGCTGGACCTCCTGGAGGAGGACACACACCACACACACACACACACACACACACACACACACACACACACACACACACACACAGAGTGTCATAGTGAGAAGCTCCTCCCTGTTTTTTTCTGTGATCTTTCTACTTCTGCCTTCCTTCCCCGTCCCTGACAGAAATAACGCCGGCTACGCTAACAGTGCACCGCAGGCCTCTTTTTAGCGCTTCCACACTGTTTTGCCCCGGTGTTATTTTGAGCTCCGCATGTGAGGCAGCAGATCAGGTTGCACCTTTGAAGGGAAGTGACAGGTTTTGGACTGGAGATGATGTCACAAATAAACCTCGAGGGCCTACACTCATCTGCCAGTGCTTGAAAAGAGGGATTCTCATCCTCTACTGGGTTTTGGTGGTGTCCTCCAGCAGATGGCTTCCGGGTGTGATGGCAGGTATGATTTTACTATACAGAAGGTGACTCAATCTTCAGTCTAAACCCATTACAGGAAAAACAGCTCTGTTGTCCCCTGGTGGCTGGAGGCAGTTTCCATTGGACCTGAAGGACTAACCTCAAAGTCTTCCGAGAATCCCCGCTGGTGGCTGGAGCGGCGTCCGGAGATGTGTCTGATGAACTGCTTCACCGGAACCGCTTCCATATCATCTGCAGAGAAGACGGAAAACCAACAGTCAGATTCTGGCCATGCTACGCTGTGCTCCTTGATTTGAGTTCAGGGGCAAAGTCTAGCTAACAGTAAAAAAATGCTGGGATCGCACATATTTTATTGGAAGAATCGTCAACAAATAAATATTTAAACGGCAAGCCCAGCTCTGGTTTTCCACCTGTTGAAAACCGAAGAAAGCCTTTAGCTTCTTCCACGCACGTGTCTTTTTTATCACGTTTGCATGCCGATGGTGTCGCGGTGGCTGAGTTCAGCAACAGTGTGCTGAGTCTGCTCGCGACCACAGCGAGGGCTGCCAACGGAAAAACTCTTTCCCTCCCCGGAACACCCCCATCGTTTAGTCTTCATCAAATATTAACAAGGATACACGCTAGCTGGCGCGCACTCACGTCTCGCTTGTTTGGGTATGCAGATATGTCAAAATTATCTGTGTCAGTAAACACGGCAGTAAACAGGCTGCCGACTGTTCAACAAAGACTAATCTCTCTGTTTGTCGGTTTGGCATAGTTCACAGGAAAAACACAATCACAACACAAGCGGAGAAGTTGGCGTTTGCTACTTGGGGCCAGTTTCAGGTCTGTTTTAAGTTTAGATGTAGTTTTAGGGTTGGGGTTAGGGTAAGGAAGTTTGTTGGGATGGTTAGGGTTAGGGTAAGGGGCTGGGTAACACATTATGCAAGTAAAAGTCCCCACAAAGACAGAAATGTCTGTGAGCCTGTGTGTACCTGCAGTTTTAAAATCCAGCAGATCTTAAGAGGATTATGCAACATGAGGCCAAAGGTCCAGGCTTATTCAGATAATTACTAACATATGGTCAGGCCGTGTGCATGTAACCTCCCGACTTCCAATGGGAAATGTCCTTAAATGTCTGACAGGACCTCGTTGGTTAGATCCCTGGAGCTCAGAGGTCTCTGCCCCCCACCATTGGTGCTGGTTCTGGACTTTCAGGAAAGAGGCCAAACTGGCTGTTCTGTTATTAAAGAGGTTTGGACCAACCGTAGCTTCTTCTCCTAAAATCTTTTAGCATTAGCGCTGCATCTCACATCAAAGGGCAGCACATCAAAACCCAGACCTGGTCACCTGCGCCGGAAACGGATGCAGGGAACGTCCATGTGTCTCCACACTGAAGGTCAAGCCTCATGTGCAGCTGCAGCTTTCAGCTTTTCTTTCACCTCCCAAACAAAGTCTGAGGTTTGTTGGGATGTTTATCGGAGTAAAGCGAAGGACAATTTTACCTCTTTTGCACTGAGCTCAAGTGATTTTCACCTGTGGCGTGTGTGCGACGTTGCTAGCGGTGACGTTGGTGTTTTCAGGTGAACAGGAAACGCTAAAGGAACTTGGAATTTCCCCAGAGTACAACAATCACTCGTGGCAGATAAAAACTGAGGCTCATCTTCTAATTTGGACGATGATAAATTTAGAAAGCAGGACCAAGAGTGCCTGGATGCTGACCTCTGGTCTTGGACCCCTTTCTACAAATATCCCGGACCCCCCACGTAGGGGATCGGCCAATGAGAGGCAGTAGATGGGTGCAAACGTCAGCTAGCTGGTGTCAGCATTTAGCAACATCCAGCTGTGGGCTTACCTGGAATGTAGACGGTGGCGGGGGCAGTGGCAGCAGTGGCCATCTCACCGGTGACCTGTCCGGCTGTACTTCTGTCTTCCACAGAGAGGTGAGCCGTCTGGAAGCAACGCCTGAAAACCAGAAGCACTTTAAATACAATAAAAAATGACAACGTCACAGAGCATTATGTTTTATCATCCAAAGTCTTCCGCTGCCACATGAATGAATCCAGCCGCCGCTGCTGACACCTCTGCTTTGTTTACGCTTCGGTGACCGCGTCCGTGCAGGCACCTGCACCTACCAGTTGAGCCGCCGCAGCAACCTGATCCCTCATACGGTCCGTCGAAAAACCGGTTTTCCGCTGTCAGAGCAACTGTCCACAAACCAAACGCGCACACATAAAGGGCATCCAGCATCACCTCAGCAGTCTCCCAAATTCAGCCCCAAGACTGGTCCTAGATCAGCCATGGAGAAGAGGCATGGACGAGCAGAGTGTGGAGCAGTGAACAGATGACAACATCTGCCTGAGGATCACACCAGGATGGACACCAACACCTGAACTCCTCAAGAGCCAATTCAAACTGATGCTGCTGCTAAAAAAATTAAGGTGAAAGACACCCCCTAAACAGGTTTTAGCGGGTTTTTTCAATGATTCACTGGTTGATTTAGGCTGCTTTACCAACTTTAACAATACAGAAATGACACAGAAACAAGTTGGAAACTACTCAGCAGGTGTCCTCAGACTGCTACAACTTCCATTACTCTACACTCTGTGTGTGTGTGTGTGTTTGTATCTGTGTGTGTGTGTAGATGTGTGTGTGAGTGTGTGTACCTGTATTTGACACAGATCAGAGAACACAGAGCATTCATCCTGGTAAGCAATTGGAGCACAGAGAGGTGGCGAGCAGCCGCATGCTGCTTGCCAACGACAGACGATGAAACGACAGACGGAGGGAAAGACAGTATGAAGGAGGCGTGTTCCACAAACACACACACACACACACACACACACACACACACACACACACACCCACACACACAGACAGATGATCCCTGAGCTACTTCCTGGAGGGGGACAGCTGGTGCCATGCTGCATTTACATGACGTAGAACAGACAAATGTTGTCAACAGTATACTGTCATGTAATAAAAACCTTCAATAAACTTTTCTAAAATGATGACGCCGCCCACATTCAAAGTTTGAGTTCATCAATAAAGTGTAAGTTTTTTGATCTCTTGATATAAAGTATTTGTTTTATCAATCTGAATGTGCTTGTGTGTAGAAGTTTAAATTGACACGTCGCTAAAGTCTACTTTAAATTTGTCCAATGGTCCACGAATGCAACACAGCAAATCAAGCCAATAGAAATGAAGTAGGTGGAGTCTTTGTTGAACAAGAGGTTATGACCTGAGCTTTGCTGTCCAATAGGATTATAAAGACCAGCACCTGCTGACACGCGTGTGCGTGTGTGTGTGTGTGTGTGTGTGTGTGTGTGTGTGAGTGATCAGCTTGTGTGGTGATTTTTTTTATCTAAACAGTTGAAACAGGAGAATATGTCACACATAATTTCCTTTTTTTATCTGATCTTATTCTTCAGAAAATGAACCAGTCTAGCTGCATAAATGCAGGATCCACAGGTGAACCCAGGTTCTACAGAAGAACTCAGGTTTCACTGGTGAACTCAGGTTCCACAGGTGAACCCAGGTTCCACAGGTGAACTCAGGTTCCACAGGTGAACTTAGGTTCCGCAGATAAACCCAGGTTCCACAGGTGAACCCAGGTTCAACAGATGCACAGAGCAGCCTACTGGACTCTAATTTTGTACCACTCTGACATCTTTAACACAGTCCTTCTGTTCCTGAGGATTCACACAGGTGTCATGCTGAACACACAGGTGCACAGGGGTCCAAAGTAGGTGGTAAAAAAGAAGGAAGACTTGGTTGCCTCAAAGTTTGTGAGCCATCCAACGTGGAGGAGCCATACACATTCACCAGCACAGCGCGGTCCCACTTTCCCAATACGCGTGGAAGCACCTGTGTTTCTTCAGCAGCAGCCTTCAGAGATGTGGGATCACCTATTTATTCTTCTTCACTCTTTTACCAACCTCCAGTAGACCGTGACAGCCAGCAGGATGGTGAGGCAGAAGAGTGTCACGGCTGATCCCGTCCCCAGTGGTAGCATCCATTGCATCATGTCAAGCCCTGACACAGACCTGGCTCCCATCTGTTGTGTCACGTTGGTGTCGGCAGTGGGGGGCTCTGGAGGAACACAGGAAAACGAGTTTAAACAGAAACTTCAAGATAATCCACAACTTGTTCCTTTGGAGAAACCGGATCTTGAATGATCCCAAACCTGCAACATGTTAAATCCTTGTACGGCTGGTTTCTGTTGTTGACCAACTGCCCACAAGTTGCCTGGTTCTGTTACAGCAATGAAGCGGCTTTGGTCACCATCCAGGTCCAGCTCCGGACCCGCTATGACCTGAATACTATCAGGGTAATGATCCGCATCGGTTAGCATGGTGATCTAATTCACCAGTTCCAAAGAAAAGCTAAAATAAGACAACATGCTCCAGAATTTGTCTCTGAGAAAGCCGAGTGTAGGGTGTCCAGAAGTCCCGGTTTACCCAGAACAGTCCCGGTTTTGAGCCCTGTGTCCACGCAGATTTCAACAGCCTCTTTCTTTTGGTCCCGGTTTTATGCAAATTCCATACATTTTTCTTCCATTTTGTTTGTTTTATCGACAACACACTACACATGGCAGCAAGTCATTTAAATCCCTGACAGTGCATTCCTGTTGAAACTCGCCTTTGGCCCGCCCATGTTGTCATAGCAATCTGCAATCTTCCGCATCTGTAGCTTGATGATTATTGGTCCACGAAACCACATGGGACTGGACATCTTGAAACCACTGCTTGTT
>CAAE01008017.1:15000-20618 GCA_000180735.1 Tetraodon nigroviridis | reverse complement strand
GTGTGTGTGTGTGTGTGTGTGTGTGTGTGTGTGTGTGTGTGTGTGTGTGTGTGTGTGCACCTGTAGATGCTGGTGGCGGGCTGGTCGCCGGGGTCATAGGTCACCCTGACGTGACCCTGGTGCAGCTCCACGGCGATGGGCTCGTTGTCTCCGTTGTAGAGCAGGACGCCGTTGTCCTCTGCCGTTGACACCTGCGACACAGCGCACGCCGTCAGTGCGCGTGCGTGGGGCTGTGGGGGGCGGGGTCTCCTCCTCACCTGCAGCGTGATGTTGGCGTGCGGCCAGTTCTTCACGTCCTGCAGCTGGACGTACGAGTCCCGCTCGAGGAAGTTGACGCTGACCAGCTTCTCGCAGCGCTGACCCTCGAAGCCCGGCGCACACGTGCACGCCGCCGCGCCCGCCGCCTCCACGCACAGGGCGCCGTTCTGGCACTGAGCCAGCTGGCAGGGCGAAGCCGGAGGGGGAGGAGCCTCGCAGAACTGACCACTGCCGTAGACGGAGGCCAAAGGGTCACGTGATCGTTAGCATGAACTATTAGCATGGATCAGAGGTGGGCAAACTGAGGCCCGGGGGCCACGTGTGGCCCGATGATCTAGTTAGTCCGGCCCCCCGGTGTCCCCGGTACCTGAATCCCTGAGGACAGACGCAGCTGTAACCGTCCAGATGGTCGACACACTCAGCTCCGTTCTGACAGCGATGGTCCACACACTCGTTATAATCGATGCTGCACTCAGGCCCCACCCACCCTGGGATACACACACACCTGACACACACACACACACACACACAAAATCTATTACAAAGGTAAAGTATGCTGAATTCTGTATCAACCTCTGTGTGATTGTGTGTTGTGTGTGTGTGTGTGTGTGGGGGGGTGTGTGTGTGTGTGTGTGTGTGTGTGTGTGTGTGTGTGTGTGTGTGTGTGTGTGTGCACTCACCGGGGGCCAGCAGGAGTGCTGATGCAGGTGGACTGATGCTGACAGGGGTTTCTACCTGGGCCACACACACTGTCCACCTCCTCACAGAACAGGCCTGAGCAGAGGACACGACGGTGAGAAAACACCAAAAACAGCCCAAGATCAAAGCGCAACCACGCAGATCAAAGCGCCCTGACATCAGTCTGAACAGGAACAGTCAGACTCCTCCCTGACGGGCTGTTGCCACCACCAGAGGGCAGCCCAGACACACATGCCGAGAGCTAGCGGCGTGTAGCTGCGGACGTGCCTCGTACCTTTGTAGCTTGGAGCACACAAACAGGTGTAGTTGCCCACACCGTCCACGCAGGTGGCGCCATTCTCACAGCCGTGATCCTGACAGTCGTCCACGTTCACCTCGCAGAAGGTGCCATGGAACCCAAACGCACATGCGCACTGGGAGAACAGGACAAGGAGACAAAAGGGCGAACCGCACGTGAATCAGGCGATGCTAACCGCTGTTCACCACTGAAGCTCAGCAGCAAACCCAAAAGACGAGGCTACCATCCTTGAAATAAGGATTAGCATCATCAACGCCTATCCAGACTGCTAATTTTAGCAGCAGTCTGACTGTTAGCTGGGACCGCTGCCCGCTGCTGGCCCTGGAGCCACAGTTTGACAGCAGAGGTGTGTGTGTGCGTTCACCTGAAGCCTCCGGTCTGTTCGTCACTCAGACACACCCCTCCGTTGGTGCAGGGATTACTGACACACGCATCCACCGGAGTCTCGCAGTGTTTACCCTGAGAACACACACACACACACACACACACACACACCAGCGGAAATATGACACACACGGCGAGCCAGAATATTAGATCAGGACGACGGTAATTTGGTGGGATTATTCAGACAAATGTGAGCTGAAAATAACCGCCAGAGCAGGCAAACACATTAAAAAACAATCAGTGCTTTCACACACACACACACACACACACACACACACACACACAGTTACACACCGTGAAACCAGGCTTGCAGGTACAGGTGAACAGCTGTGTGTGGTCGTCTTTGCAGACCCCCTGATTCTGACAGGGAGAGGACACACACGGGCTGCACTTGGCCCGGACAGACGGCTCCACTGGGCCTGTCAGCACACACACACACACACACACACACACACACACACACACACACACGCGCACAGAGGGAAGGTTTGTAGCTGGAATGTTACCAGGACAACAAGCCAGCAGCGATCCTCCGCTGAGCTCTCTCCTACCGTCACACTGGAAGCTGTGGGCCGGCGCGGTGAGCAGCAGCTTGCCCTCCACGCCACCCGGGCCGGCGCAGCGGGCGATCCCGGGCTCCTTGTAGCCGCTCTTCACCCAGTCCGACAGCCAGAGGAGGCGGCAGTCGCAGTACAGGGGGTTGGCCCCGATCGCCCTGGCAACCACAACACCCGGTCAGCTGATGGCAGACGCACGCACGCAGGGAGACCTCATTCTGTCAGAGAGTGCTGACCCCGCAGCCTGTCACCCCGTGTGTGTGTGTGTGTGTGTTGTGTTTTTGACTCACAGAGTGAGACAATGAGGGCGCACGTCTGCTGTAAGATGCCCTGTCTGTCAGCTCTGAGATGTCGTTGCCATGGAGAGAGCTGCAACACAGAAACAGCTGAAGGTCGAGAACATTCAACCGGAAACACACATGGCAAAATGACAAGTGTGTGTGTGTGTGTGTGTGTGTGTGGTGTTGTGTGTGTGTGTGTGTGAGCGCTCACAGCCAGATCTGTAGCGAGCGCAGGCCGCTCAGCGCCAGGAGGGGGGATGCAGCGGAGAGCGTTTGTAGCTGAGAATCCTGCAGATGGAGCAGAATCACAGCTGATTATGAGTTAGAGGCCTTCAGGTCGTCACCACGACAGCCACACACAGACACACACACACACACATACACACACACAACACACACACACACACACGCATTATCAACACGCAGCTGGGAAGATTCAGCAACAACACAAGAGATCTGATGATTGAAGAGCAGGGGTGAAAAAAAAACTGAACAAAACTACTTAAATCACTTCTCTGTGTGTGTGTGTGTGTGTGTGTGTGCTGTGTGTGTGTGTGTGCTCTCCACAGAGTGGTGAGTTGGCTCATGTTGGAGAAGGAATCATCAGACAGGAAGCTGATCTTATTGTTGCTCAGATCTCTGTGGAGAGCAAAGGTCAAAGGTCAGAAAGGGCTCTGGCTACAGGCAGACGGCCCCGCCCACACGCTGCTGGTACTGCGCACACACACACACACACACACACACACACACACACACACACACACTCGGTCAGAGATGTGATCCTGTGACGTCAGCAGATGTGATGGTTTCTCTCAAAGTCTTTGATCTTTAGCTAGTTTAAAGGAAGGAAGCTTTCACACGGTTAAGCTTGCGCTTTAACGTCAGCGTTCCAGTCCTGTTTGAGGGGTTGTTGTCCAGCGGTTGTCACGGCAACAGCGCTTCTTACACCAGCTGCAGGAAGCGGAAGGTTGCCAACTCCTTGGGAACGCTGGTGAACTGGTTCCCGTCCAGATACCTGTTCAGAAAGAACATTTAGGATCAGCGTTTGGAAGAGGCCCCTGGGAAATGCTTCCTGGCTTTGATCTGGAGACGAAAGCGCAGGCGTCATGTGACTTGCTAGCAGGAAGTGGGTGATGGAGGGCCCCGCACTCACAGCTCGGTGACGTTCCGGGGCAGACCTCTGGGCAGGGCCTGCAGGTGTTTGTTGCTGCAGCGAACCACCGAGTCCATGCACGTGCACTGGCTGGGACACTGCGGGCCCAGGCCGCAGCCGGCCTCCTCCTGCGCGGCGCCTGGGGGCGGGGCACAGGTCAGCGCTCCTGAAGCTCCGCCCCTGCTGAGCTGAGTGTGTCTGCGTACCGTCCTCGCAGCGGAAGTCCGGCGCCGCCACGTCCTGCAGGGGGATCTCCCGCAAAAAGGCGGGGCTCTGGCAGCGTGGATTTCCTGTCACGATGCGGCGGCTCCGGAGCCACGCCCCAAACCAGGACAGGCGGCAGTCACAGTTGAAGGGATTGGCCAGGAGATTCCTGGTGACGGGAGACGCACGGTTGGTCCAGCACCTCTGTGTGTGTGTGTGTGTGTGTGTGTCCTACAGCGTGGACAGGTTGGGCAGCGTGTCGAAGGCTCCTGGCAGGATGGTGCTGAGCTGGTTGTCGTACAGCGACAGAAGCCGCACGTTGTTCAGGCCTGTGAAGCTCCCGTTGTGGAGACAACTGATCTTGTTGTTCCTCAGCATCCTACACACACACACACACACACACACACACACACACACACACACACACACAGCTGCTACTACAGATGTGCTCTTTTGGTTGTCATCTATCCACGCGTCCAGCAGGGGGAGACATTGCTACACTTTCGTTATGCTGGTCACAGGTACCTGTTTACTTTATTAAAAGGGGTTTTTTTTTATTTCAGGATCAAATCGATTATAATTTGGGATTTTTGCTCCTGGTAGTGAAGTGGACTCACAGCATGCGCAGGCCCTCCATGCCTTTGAACATGCTCCCCCTCACAGCGTCCAGGTGATTGGCCGTCAGGTGCAGCTCCACCACCGAGGCGGCTCCCTCAAACGCTCCGTCCTCGATCTCCGAGATCTTGTTGTTGCTCAGGTTGCTGGAGGGAAAAAGGCAACGTTGCTGCCTCGTCTGCGCGGCTGCCGGAGGTCAGAGTGGGTGTGGAACACCTGGGTCACCTACATTTTCTTGAGCTGCGACAGACCTTTGAAGGCGCCGGTGGCCTCCAGCACCGAGAGGTCGTTGTTGTTGAGGCGCCTGAGACGTCAAAGACAAAGAGGAGGAAGGAAAACACCGTCAGCACACCGTCAGCACGCCGCCCGAGTCCGTACATCCCCCAATACACAGGTGTACAGCTGCTCAGGTGTGTGTGTGTCCTGGCTCAGGGGTGTGTGTGTGTGTGTGTGTGTGTCCAGGCTCGGGGGTCTGTTTGTCTTTCCAGGCTCAGGTGTGTGATGTGTGTGTGTCCAGGCTCAGGTGTGTCTACAGCTCCTCAGGCTCAAGTGACTGGCAGGTGTTGGGGGAAGTTGGTCAGGTGGAGGTTGGAACAATGTCAGGCGTTGGTTGTCACAGTCGACCACGTTGGCCGGACAAAGCCGGTTTGCCTGTTACACTCGTTAACTCAGATACCCGTCGTTCAGATGCCTGTCATCACACACAGCACACGCACGCACACACACACACACGCAGGGGTTAGCCTGGAATGCTAGCTGGGCTGATGCCGGCCTGAGCAGAGGTGTTTACCTGGGATGAGGTACTGCTCCTTGGCTGCGTGAGAGGAGAGAAGAGTTCACGTTATTGTAGGCGGGACTTTTCTCTACAAACCCAAACACCTGGATGCCATCTAGCCCCGCCCCCCCCGCAGGTTGTGGTCCGCTGAGCCAGAACCTGGACCGAAGGCCGTGAGAGACACAAACTGACCAGAACAGCGGAACTTGCTGCTTTTGATCCTGCGCGATGCGCTTGTTGGCGAGCCGGCGGGGGCTGGCGCAGCGGGCGCCGCTGGTCTCGATGGGGTTGGCGCGCAGGAACTCCGCCAACCACCTGACGTGACAGTCGCAGACGAAGGGGTTCTGGGCCAGGTGCCTGGTGGGGACACGCCGGGGTCAGGTGACGGGGCAGG